>VZQC01005840.1:2260183-2275114 GCA_009823505.1 Rhizomys pruinosus
GGGGGGTGAGCGTGATCACAGCACATTTTACACAAGTATGAAATAGCCCAAAATAAATACAACCCATTACATATTAAGAACATCATGCTACTAGGGCCATGAGGAACAAAGCTGTGATCAAACCAGACACAGAAGAAAATGGCTTCATCAAGAGATCTCATAAACTGGGCGTGGTGGTACATGACTTTAATCCCAAGACTTGGGAGGCAGAGGCAGGCAGATCTCTGTGAGTTCAAAGCCAGTCTGGTCTACAAAGCAAGTTCCAGGCCAGCTGGGGCTACAGGGAGACCCTGTCTCAAAAATAAAAAAATTAAAAAAAAGAGAGAGACCTCATAAGGAGTGGAGCATGGTGCACACTCCTTTAATTCCAGTACTCCAGAGGCTGAGGCAAGAGGATCTCTGTGAGACTGAGGCCAGCCTGATCTACATAGCAAGTTCTAGGCCAGCTGGGGCTACAGGGAGACCTTGTCTCACAAAGACCAAATTAAAAAAAAAAAAAAAGATCTCAAACACAAAGTGTTAAGGTCGCTGGCAGGTAATACAACATATGGTTTTGTTATATTGGTTTGGATGTTTGGAAGAGATTTGGTTTTAAGTTTTGCTACGCCGCTGGATATCAAATCCAGGGCCTCGTGCATACTAAGCAAACACTGTACTACTGAGTTACACACACAGCCAGGCATATGTTTTACACAACTTTTTTTTTTTACAACTTGGCATGCACTCTAAATTACGGTAAGAATACAGTGTAGTAACCACATAACGATAACGTAGCTGCTAGCTATCATTATCAAGCACTACGTATTCTCTGTAATCCGATGAGCTCTACTATGATAGGATGGGAAGTGCAGCAGCATGGTCTACAACAGCTCACCACAAACACAAGTAACTCACTGCACTACGGTCTTATGTCAGATACTATGCCACTAAACAATGGGAAATTTTCAGCTCCATATAATCTTGTGGAACCACCATAATGTATGCAGTCTGCCACTGACATATATGGCATTCTCCAGTGTGGGACTGTATGCCAAAGTTGTGTATTCCAACTTCTGAAATGAAGAGTAAAGGACTAAATTAGATAAAATATAAAATATGTTGTGCTTCTGAAGTACTTGCTTTGTTTAACCAACACCAGGCATTTAAAATTGATTTATAGATGATTTTTAAAAGTTCCACATTTATGAAAATATCTATAGCGTAAAAGAAATTGCTCAATCCTCTGCTAACAATGACTTATTTCAAGTCAATTTCCTTACCAAAAAAAAAATAATATGTATATTTTTATTTAGTTGTGTGTGTGTGTGTATGTGGGGGGGTACAGGGGAGCCTGTGTCATAGGGGGTGTGTCAGAGGACAACTTGTGTAGAGCTAGCTCTCTCCTTCTACCTTTACATACCTTCCAGGGATCAAACTCAGATGGTCAGGCTTTCATGCCAAGTGCTTTTACTTGGTGATCCATCTCACCAGCCCTTTATCAAATATTGATAGAATTATAAGTAGAGATTTAGGTGATAGTTGGGTAAGCCTTCTTAGAAGCAAGCCAAAGATTGATCTATAAACCCTAGTGTTCAGACATCAAGACTCGTGCATACAGTGAGCAAAAATAATGAATGAACAAATATTGAGTGTTTATTGTGAGAAAGCACAAAGCATCACCTGCCATGATTGCCCTCTTGGGGAAAAGGTTCTGTGTTGTCTCTATCCAGAAAATTCCTTAATGATATATATTTTTCACAATCATTTCCACAACAATTATGTGGTTCAAATAGACAAATTAATATAAAATTTTACATGTATATTTTTTTTGGGGGGGTGGCAGTATTTCTCTCCCGGTCATGAACAAAGCTGTGACTATTCCTGCCTGAGGAAAGTAGTATATTATTTTCTACATAATAACATAAGATCTTGGGCTAACTGAACTCCACTGTAATTGAAGGCGGTTTAACAGAAAATACAAAGGTCTAGACTTTGAAGTCGGATAACCCTGCCTGTGGATCGTCATTCCCAGATGCGAGACCTTAGGCAGATTTTCCTTCCCTGCAAAGAGCTCCACTTCACAGAATTGCTATGAGAAACCAGAGCCATTCTCAGAGCTGACATTTAGAGGGTCTCAAAGTGAGCACACATCTCATCTCCCTTCTAAAAGAAATAAAGTAGATATAAACTCAGGAGATGCAGGAGGGTGAGAGGAGAAAAAAATGGACCAACCACATGAGCATAGGTAGGGCAAAAGTGGATGATAACATGGTAACCAGGCAGAGAGGAGGCAGAGAGAGGACCAGGAGAAACAAGCTGAATTACTCCTCCAGAACCCAGGAAGACCTGAGGCCAAGGCCCCAGGGACCTGGGTAGGAGGGTGGAGGAGAGTGTGAAGCAGGAGGGGAAAGCGCTGAGCAAAAAGTTAGTGAGCAGCCTTAGAAAATGCCACCCATGCCGGGTGTATTAGTCACTTTTCTGTTGCTGTGATAAAACCACCATGAGCAAGGGAACTTATAAAAGGAAGAGTTTATTTGAGCTTACGATTGACGGTTCCAGGAAATCAGAGTCCATTGTGGCAGGAAGCATGGTGGCCGGGGCTGGAGCAGCAAGCCAAGGGTCACATCTCGCAATGAGCACAGGAAGCAGAGAGAGTGACTGGAGCCGGCAAGGCTTGTTAAATTCACTAAGCCTGCCCCCAAAAACATACTTCCTCCAGCACGGCCACACCTTCTAAGACCTCCAAGAACAGTGCCACCAACTAGAGACAAAATGTCTGAATACTTAAAGCCTATGGGGGGCACTCTTATTCAAACCACCACACCGGGCATGGTGGCACATGTCTTTAATGCCAGCACTTGGGAGGCAGAGGCAGGCAGATCTCTGTGAGTTCAAGGCCAGCCTGGTCTACAGAGCAAGGTCCAGGCCAGCTGGGACAAAGGGACACCCTGCCTCAAAAATACCAAAAAAAAAAAAAAAAGTAAGTAAGTAAGGAAAGAAAGAAAAAAAGAAAGAAAGAAAGAAAGAAAGAAAGAAAGAAAGAAAGAAAGAAAGAAAGAAAGAAAGAAAGAATGAAAGAAAGAAGAAAATGCCACTCCATCTCTGAGCCTGGGTCCTGGAATGTCCTGCCAGGCTTTGTGAAGAACACAGCGCACTGACAGGCCCAAAGTTGCTACTTAAATAAAAATAACCTTGTCAGAAGAAAAATGAGAGGGGGGGTGCCTTTTGCAGGGGGCTCAGTCGGTTTTTGCTCCGGCTTCTCCAGGCAGCCAGGGCTCCATCAATTCAAAGCTGAACAAATGGCTCATGAATTCTAATCCATTCTTCTAGTCTCAGCTTTCTTCTTCATGCTGGGAGGCCAAATTATAGTATTTTATTATTTTGCCTCTTTACTGTGTATTTTATTTATCTCTGTCGTGCTGCCTCGTTTGGGGCATTTTTCAAAAACTCTACCTGTACCTATCTGCTATTTGCATTCTTCGTAAGACCAGGAGTCTCTGTAATGCACCTCTCCCAACCTTCGAGAAGATTTCTGTGTTACATGCCTGCCACCCTTCCGGCTTCATTAATGCTGCAATTCCACTCATTGTGTTGATGTCAATGCTCCCTTAGCTACTTGTCCTTTAGCAAGATCAGAGATTCTGCTCCTAGCCAAGTGAGTGCTTAATGTAGCGCCTACCAACTGACCTCCAGAGATAAACAGACCAGGTCAAATGGGGAAAGGGCTTCTAACCCCACATGAGACAGTGCTGTTGTCTGCCAGTCCTCTCTGCATGGAGCCCCAGGGACACAGTGCCCATTGGTACCAGGGCCACTTATGTCTGCTCACTACTGTATCCTCACAGCACAGCACAGTGCCCGATGCATGGCAGGTACTGAGTAAGTATGCCCTGAATGAATGTGTTGTTCCAAAAAAGCAAGCACTCCAGCTTTTCTTTAATGTCCTGGTAGATGTTTATCTTTCTTCCAAAGATGGCTCCATTTTATGTTGATTTTTCTTCTAAATATGCGTTTGATTTAGTGATTTTTGAGGCAACACTTCCAGTAGGAGCCCTGGAAAGGAAGGGAGGACTAAGATGGATTTAGATAAGAATATCCTCTCTGGGCTGGAGAGCTGGCTCAGAGGTTAAGAGCACAGACTGCTCTTGCAGAGGACCTGGGTTTGAGTCCCAGTACCCACACGGTGGCTAACAATACTCTGTAACTCCAGTTTCAGGGGATCCGACGCCCTCTTCTGACATCCACAGGTATTGCAAGACATGGGCGCACTTATATACATGCAGGCAAAACACACATACACATAAAATCAAAATAATAAATAAAGTATTTTTAAATATTGAAGAAGGGAACAAGCCAGTAAGCAGTATTCCTTCATGGTTTGTGCTTCAGTTCCTGCCTCCAGGCTCCTGCCCATAGTTGCTATCCTGAGTTTCCTCAAAGATTGACTATCACTTAGAAGTGTGAAAATAAACCTTTTTCACCCCAAGTTGGTTTGGTAAGTGGTTTATCACAGCAACAGAAAAACCAAACAATACAGAAGTTGGTACCAGAAGTAGAGCATTACTGTGAAACACATCGTCATGATGATTGGGAGAGCATTGTGAAAGGAATTTGGAGCTTTGGGATGGAAAAGCCATTGAGTGCTTGGAACTTAATGAGCTGTGGTAGAAATGCAATTCTGAGAGCAATGGAAGATTATAAAGTTTCAGAGAGAATCAAAGATTGTTGGGGCAATTGTGTGATATATTTTGAAATAAGAGTTGGTGGAAGTAAAACACTTTGTGGTTTACTGAGATGGTCGATGCTGGTTATCACGGGCCACAAATTAGCTGTGATTAGTAAGAGACCAGCATCAGTGAGGTAAAGTCTTCTAGGAAGTAATTCCTCAGAGTCAGCACACAAAAGCTGAGGTCCAGAAGGAGCCAAGGCTGCATCTCAAGCTGGAAGCTGAACTTGTTAATGTGTCAGAGTCTCCATGTGGTACTGGTTTTGACAGAGTTGAAATGGTAATGAAGAGAAGCTGAGAATCATCAAGAAGTACCCTGAGAGGCCAGGAGAGTCCATTGGTGAAGGTGCATCCTCAGCTATAATGGAGATGCCAGGGCCATAGGATGACCACCAAGGGCAGTGGCAGGAGTCCACAATTAAGATACCTTGGACTTTTAAAGTATTGGAGTCTATGGGCTGGAGAGATGGCTCAGCAGTTAAGAGCACTGGCTCCTCTTGCAGAGGACCTGGGTTTGATTCCCAGCACCTACATGGTAGCTAACAGCTGTCCATAACTCCAGTTCCAAGGGATCTTGCAGCCTCTTCTAACCTCCATAGACATTGCACAACACAGGGGAACTTAACATATATGCAGACAATACACTCATACATAGGTAAAAATAAGTCAATCAATCAATCAATAAATAAATATTGAAGAAGAAAAAAAATATCCCCTAATGGAGCCAGCAAGATGGCTCAGTGAGTAGGGACAACTCCTCCCAGTCCTGAGACCTGAATTTAATGCCTGGGATTTACACGGTGGAGAAAGAGCCAACTCCCATAGGTTGTCCTCTGACCGCCATATGTGTGCCATGGCCCCCCACCCCACAGACACATACACAGACATGCACAGAGACATACAAACAATGAGTACATAAATACATCTAACTCATATATATATATATATATATATATATATATATATTTCTCAGACCCCATCTCATCTTCCTTTAAAACTGTACCATTAATGGCTCCTCAGGCTCCTCCCTGACAAACCATGCTCTCTGAAGATGTGTCTTGTATCACAGTCTTCTCTCTTGTAACCTGACCCTTTATGAAGACTTCACTTTTGACATGTTCATATCTTATCTTCCTAGCCTTGCACAATTCCTTGAAAGAAAGCTTGAATCTCACATTTCTCTCGTACTCTATCCTGGCGCTGCCTCTGGTACATGGAATGTTCTTCTAAAGTTATCCACTCCTGGGGCTGGAGAGATAGCCTAGCTGTTAAGAGCATTGACTGCTCTTGCAGAGGACCCGGGTTCGATCCCCAGCACCCACATGGCGGCTGAGAACCGTCTGTCTCAAAAAGACCAAAAAAATAAAAAACTTAAAAAAAAAAAGACCGAAAGAAAAGAAAGGAAAATGCAGTCCTGCTGAAGGAAAAAGAGCAAAGCATCACAGATCATTTTAACACTCCCCTTGCTTCCTCCTTGTATCCTTTCATCCCTGCCTGGGAGGAGCCTTTCTACACAGCCTCCAAACACTCCAACAGCAGCTCCTGATACTGAAGTTGGGCTAGGCTAAACGTGATTTGAAGAATGCAGTCACTTAACCACTTGGAAATCCTAGCACCATCTGCACTTTTAAAGCTGGGAGGGTTATAAGAAGCCAGGTTAAGCTTCTAATTCCAAGCCTAACGTCTATGATATCCTTTCGAAATCTACATGACTATGGAAATAGCAAGAAAAATCTAGTAGAAGCTTGTGTAAACTTTTCTGAGAAGAGCATTTGTAAGTTTGCCAAGGACTTAAAAGGGTCATGCTGCCAAAACATTATCAGTGCTGGGCTAAGTCTTTGATGTTACAGACCAAAAAGCTTTGACCCAGAAGCTCAGGTAGTGTGCCCAAGGAAATAGAGCCGGTGGCAAGACAGAGGCACTATGACCCAATTTTCCTGACTTGTAGCTGCCATTTTTCCTCCTTCCTGCACTTCCTCCAGCTCCTTTTTGTTATAAAGAGATTTTCTTTGTGGCGCTATTTGCTCTGACGGGATTTGACCCGTGGTGTTCCTGATGCTTTGCTCTGTTACATTTTAAGCACCTTCCATTTGCCTGCTTTCCCTCACCCTAATGATGCCCACAGAGATGTAATTTTCTCGCTTCTCTTTTTCTATTACCGCCTTACCTGGCCTTTGCTCGCTCTCTTCTCTGCTACGCATGCCCCGTCTCTGGGTGCCCTTTTGTCCTCCTGTTCTGATTTTATGAGAAGTATTTATTTCCATGTTTTCTGTATTTGCCTGGATGTATTCTTACTGAGCTGATGGTAAAGCTCTTCTGTCTCAGCAGGAAGCTGTTGCTCACAGCAATTACGCCTGCTGTCTTCCTTTTCATTTTCCTTCAGCTCTTGATGAAATTGTGCTTCCAGAAATCCTGTGAATTCTTTCTGAAACTCTTACATAACTCACTGTGTTCGGCCGGTTCTTTCCCATCTATATATTTTTTATGTTTGGTTGGGCATTTGGGCTCATTTTCTCTCCAAATAACTTGGTGGTGATTTGATCTTCCATTTCTCTCACTCTGTTGATGATCTCTGACATGCCCATGGGTGGCTTCAGTGTCTTTCAGGTTCCACTGGTATTTGTAGCATTTGCTGCAGAGTCTGTGTATGTTGCTAGTTTAATTCTTTGTGTACTTGCTTTGCTGATGGGGGTGGGGAGTATTGGATTTTTTGCTGTTGTTTCCTTTGGGTGCGGGGTATGTTATTGTTGGAGATAATCTTAGGGATACCCAGGCATGGTGGCACACACCTTTAAACCCAGCACTTGAGAGGCAGAGACAAGCAAATTTCTGTGAGTTCAAGGCCAACCTGGTCTACATAGTGAGTTCCAGGTCAGCTGGGGTTACAGGAAGACCCTGTCTCAAAAAGAAAATAAATAAATAAATAGTAAAAATATTAATCTTAGGGATAAAGTTTAGAATATTTTCTTGTGCTTCAAGTTATAGCCATGTTATCTTTAAGAAGCAAAACTCCATGCGTGTTTCTGGGAACGATTCTAGAGTGCTACTCAGCTTACCATGACCATAACAAAATACCTGAGATTAAAACTTGAAATAAAGGAAGGTTAATTTTGTCTTGCAGTTTTGGAGATTTGGGTCCATTAAGACTGATAGTAGCTGGGTGTTTCTGGGTCTGTGGTGAGGTGACACACCATGGCAGGGAAGGCATTTTGAAGGGAACAAAGAGGAGAAGAGGAATCTGGGTCCCAACGTCTCTTTCAAGGACACACCCCCATATCACAGAAGATTTCCAATTATGCCCTGCCTCTGGAAAGTTTACTTCCTCCTAACTGTGGGCTGGGAGCCAAGCCTTTAACATGAAGGCCATTGAAGAACACTTACCCAAAGGATTTTGAATGGAGCTGAGATCTATGAGTTTCAGTATCTCTACAAATAAACCAACACTCAAGAATGAGTTCTTGGTTCTGTTCCCTGCATCTCTCCAATACCTACCTTCCCTTTGCCCTGCCCTGCTCTGTTAAGATTCCAACCCCAGAGAGAAACACTGGGGGTAGGGGGCAGAAATCAGGTCTTTACATGCTAAACTCACAGTCAGAAGAGGCCGACTGAGTCAACAAAGGGGCTGTGGATGCTAGGACAAGAGGAAAGAGCAACTTGGGGCCCTAGTGCCTCTCTCTCTGGACTATGGCTTGAGAGTGAGCAAGTGTGCCTTACAGCAACGAGAGACTGACTAGCAGCTGAGCCACTGGTCTCGGGACACATAAGGAGTAAATTCATTCTAAGCCCCACTGGATAGGCAAGGGTGTGGCAGAGGCATAATACAAGCCTTTCACATTTCCTGGTTAGTTCAGTTATAGGGCAAAGAAGATTCCACAAGGAATCCATGATGAGGTCCTTCTGAGGTAATTCGGCAGGGCCTGGTATCCACAAGGCTGTCACTGTGGCACTGGGTGCCAGTGCACCCTTGTGAATCTTGAACCTTGCTGGAGAATGCCAAAGTTGGATCAATGAGCAAACTACATTTGCTATCAATTAGAACACTTACTGGCCAGATTAAAATTTTTTATTATTTTTTATGTGTATGAATGTACTGTCTGCATGTAGGTTTGTGCACCCGTGTCGTGCAATGCCACGGATGTCAGAAGAGGTTGTCGGATTCCCCTGGAACTGGAGTTAAAGACGGTTCTCAGCTGCCATGTGGGTGCTGGGGATCAAACCCGGGTCCTCTGCAAGAGCAGTCTATGCTCTTAACCCCTAGGCCATCTCTCCAGCCCCCAGATTAAATTTTGAACTGAGACCCAGCATGCAGCCTGAGATCTGGTACAGGTTCCTGCCAGTAACAGGAAGCAGCCTAGTGTAATGTCAAGACATCTAGAGGCAGACTGAGCCCACATCCAATGCAACATACCCAACCTTTGTTCTTAGAAAGTATAAAGCAGGGCGTGGTGGCGCACGCCTTTAATCCTAGCACTTGGGAGGCAGAGGCAGGCGAATCATCGTGAGTTCAAGGCCAGCCTGGTCTACAGAGTGAGTTCCAGGACAGCTGGGGCTACAGGGAGACCCTGTCTCGAAAAGACCAAAAAAAAAAAGATAGTGCAGCCTGGCCAGTGAATAGCTGTATAGCAAATGGCATTTGCAATGAGAAAGTAGACAAATAAATATGATGATGGTAACTATTGAAAACCTTTTCAATTTTCTATTCTTCTTTTCCTTTAAAGACTCATTCACCTTTGAGTGTGTTGCCAAAAACAAATGACAAACCCGGCATGGTGGTGCACACCTTTAATCCCAGCACTCGGGAGGCAAAGGCAGGTGGATCTCTGTGAGTTCAAAGCCAGCCTGGTCTACATAGCACGCTCCAGGACAGCTGGGGCTATAGGGATACCCTGTCTCAAAAAGACATAAATAAATAAATAAATAAATAAATAAATAAATAAATAAATGACACAATTCAGAAAGCTGTGTATAGGTATAAAGGTATGATGGCTTTCTCTCCCTATTATAAGGCTGAGACCCTTCTACCAGGTTAACATGAGAAAAACAGCCAATTAATTTCACCCAAGTTTTATATGACAGAAATGAAGATTCAATAGCTCAGGTTCAATGAACCCTGGACAGCCATGGAGAGATATGACTGGACAAAAGGATATAATCAACTGATAATATATTGAGGCAGACCCAGTAAGGTCTGCCTGGGTTCTTCTTTCTCTCTGTGTACAGCATTCCTTTCCCTTACATATGGGCAGGAGCCGTCTGGAAGGGTCTTCAAGGGAAAAGGGAAGGTGTGACCTTCCTGGATACCTTGATTTGCTTTAGAAGAAAAAGATTCTAGTTTCTCAGATCTACTTTGAGGAAGGAAAATTCTGGCTTTTATGACAGAGAGAAGAGACAAGAGCCCAGAAGGAGGTCAGAGAGAACTCTCCAATCTCCACTTCAACGTATTCAAGACATCAAGGCCATACTTTGGGATATGGTGTTCTGAGCTCCAACAGTTTTTCTGAATCTAGAAAGATGATACCATTTTAGAAATTAAAATTATAAGTAGAAGGTGGGAAGATGGGTCAATGGGCAAGAGTACTTACCTGCTGCACAAGCATGAAGACCTGAGTTCAAACCCCACAACATCCATACAAAACCCAAGCATGGCCACATGCACCTGTAACCCCAGCATTGAGAGGCAGCTACAGGCAGATCTCTAGGGCTTGGGAAGTTTGGGGTTCACTGAGCAACACTGTCTTTTTTGTTGTTGTTGTTTTGGTCTTTTTGAGACAGGGTCTCCCTTTAGTCCCAGCTGGCCTGGAACTCACTTTGTAGACCAGGCGGGCCTTGAACTCACAGAGATCCACCTGCCTCTGCCTCCCAAGTGCTGGGATTAAAGGCGTGCACCACCACGCCCAGCGCAACACTGTCTTAAGGGAACAAGCTGAAAGTTACACAGCAGGACACCCCAGGTCCTCCTCTGGCTGTCACACATTTACACATGGGCATGCATATATGACTAACGTGTGTGTGGGTATGCATATATGACTAACGTGTGTGTGGGTATGCATATATGACTAACGTGTGTGTGGGTACGCATATACGACTAACGTGTGTGTGGGTATGCATATACGACTGACGTGTGTATAACACATGCATACACCACATCCACACAAATAAAACAAAATAATATAAAATAAAAATAACACAACACATTTGCTTTTTTCTTACTGAAGTATCGCAAAATATCATCTATAAAACTGTGAGATACAGCATACTGAAGCAAACACAGGCTTCAGAAAATGAAGGCTTTGACCTACGTCTGCCTTGTACATGCTGTATGTCCTTGAGCAAGCCATGAACTTTTCTGGTTCTCAGGTAGCTTATCCATCCAGCAAAAAGCTAAGCCTGACTAGTTAGAGCAACTGATTAAATGAGACCAATTAAATAAGACTTTTAATTTTAAGTTATTTTTATTTTATGAATATGAGTATTTGGGGTATGAGTATTTTACCTGCATGTATATAACTGCACCACATGTGTGCATTGCCTACAAAGACCAGAAGAAAATAACAGATTCCAACTCAAGTGCCCGTCAACTGACGAGTGGATAGAGAAAATGTGGTACATCTACACAATGGAGTTCTATGTAGTGGTAAAGAAAGAACATCATGAACTTTGCAGGGAAATGGATGGAACTAGAAGATATTATGTTAAGTGAAGTAACACAGTCCCAGAAAAACAAACGATGAATGGTATCCCTCATCTGTGGATGCTAGCACCAATTACCTGGTTGTAAGGCAAACTGAGCAACGTTAATGTTATATTCGTCATGACCTGAAAACAATTGTGCTCTTATATTGTGAATCCCTTAACAGGTTCTGGAATTAACCTACCATTTATTTTCAGACTTTGGAATTTTGGTATATGGGTGGAGGTTATGTATGCATATTTTAGAGTAATATAGAATCAAAAGAATGAGAGAGAAAAAAGATAATACCAGACTCCCTGGAACTGGAGTTATATACAGTAGATAATTGCCATGTGGGTGCTAGAAACCAAACCTGGATCTTCTGCAAGAGCAATGAATGTTCTGAACTGCTGAGCCATCTCTCTGGCCCCTAATGAGGCCAACTAAAATAAATAAATAAATAATAATTAATTTAAAAAATAATAATAACTAATTGAATGAATGAATGAATGAATAAATAAATAAATGAATGAATAAATAAATAAACTGGAGATATAGTTTAGAAGTTAGGAGTGCTGGCTGCTCTTCCAGAAGACCCAGCTTCAGTTTCCAGCATGCATATGGTGGCTCACAACCATCTATAACTCCAGTTTCAGGAGGATCCAATGCCCTCTTCTGGCTTCCTCAGGCACTAGGCATTCACATGGTATACATATATACCTGCAGGCAAACACCCATACTCAAGTAAAATAAATATTTTTTAATTAAATAGATAAGTAACTCACTGGGATATGGCCCTTTCTTCACTCAATATTCAAGTTGTTTTATTGATCCCTGTGTCAAAAAGAGAAATTATTTAGTTAATATATTACTTATTCATAGGGAACTGTAGGGATGACTTACAGTATGGACAGAATCTGGAGTAACAACGTTTACTTAGCCTTGCACCAAAAGGCTACTATTTATAATATAATGCAAACAAGCTCACTGAGCCTGTGTTCTAGTGACCTGGGCCCTTAAACTTGATCCCTCAGGGACCCCACTTTGCCCTCCACTCAAGAGAGTGAATGAATATGCCAGTGCATTTGAATTAACACATGAAAGCACTGGAAGCATGTATTCTCATTGAAAGCAAGATCTGAGAAGTCTGCTTGGCATTGTGTGTAAGAGATATTTTAGGCCTAGAGATCAAAAGGAGAGATTCTTCGAAAAGGGTGGATTGAAGCTTGTGGTTCCCCACTTCATGCTGGAGAGATTGTTTGAATAAAAGTATTGTGAAGCCTGGCCGGGACCACAGTTCTATGAGAAATGAGAAGGAATGGTGATTCTCAGAGTTCAGGTCCACTCTAAGCCTTAACAGAAAGTCAGGCTGATCCTTTATTCAGGTATATCTATAACGTGGGTTAGTAATGCTGCAATGACTTACAGTAACAATCATGAATCATACACTATGAATGATAATCTAATCACTACTTTTACTCTTTTTTTTTCCTTTGCGTTGTTTCTTTGTTATTCATAAAACTCTCAGAGGAACAGGTCACACCACAACTACACATTTTAGCTTAAAAGCTTGATCCACTCAACCAAGGATTGTGGACTAACATTGTTCCAAATCACTGACAGGAGCCTTGTTGAGTTCTCTGGCCTCACTTAACAGAGCATATTAGTTTACTGCTGTACTATGTGATAAAATACCATAACTTAAAGCAACTTAAGAGTTTATTTTGGCTTACTGTTCCAGAGGGCTAGATGTCCAGGATAGTGGGGAGTGCATGGTAGCAAGAGCAGGAAGCTGAGTGATCTCATCTCAGCCACATACAGGAAGCAGAAAGAACAAGAACTGGAAGTCAGGTCAGACTACAAGCCTCAAAGCCAGTGATGTACTTCCTCCAACAAAGCTCCAGTTCCTGAAAGGTCTATAACCTTCCTGAACGGCACGACCAACCAAGGACCAACTATTCAAGTGCATGAGCCTAGGGGACACTTTTCATTCAAGTCACCACACAGAGGGGGGAAACGGAGTCACATGACATGCTGGAGCCTGAACGCAGATGCCAAATCCATCTTTCTTTCTTTCTTTCTTTCTTTCTTTCTTTCTTTCTTTCTTTCTTTCTTTCTTTCTTTCTTTCTTTCTTTCTTTCTTTCTTTCTTTCTTTCTTCCTTCCTTCCTTCCTTCCTTCCTCCTTCCTTCCCTCTTTCTTTCTTTCTTTCTTTCTNAATTCCAGGAGAACTCCAGTTCCAGGGGAATCCGACACCCTCTTCTGACCTCCGCGGCATTGCACGACACGGGTGCACAAACCTGCATGCAGACAGTACATTCATACACATACAGAAATAAATAAAATTAATTAAAAAAATTAAAAAAAAAAAACATGAAAATAGCCAGGCATGGTGGCATATGCCCTTAATCCCATCACTTGGGAGGCAGAGGCAGATGTATCTCTGTGAGTTCAAGGCCAGCCTGGTCTACAGAGCAAGTTCCAGGCCAGCTGGGGCTACAGGGAGACCCTGTCTCAAGAATACAAAAAAAAAAAAATCTATGAAAATATTATCTTTCTGTGTCTTTGTAATTCCAATTCTAGATAATGATCCATAAGACAGAGAAGATCAGACACTACAAAATTATTCATCGACCTAAAATTATAAATGGCCTACATGTCCAACTACTGCTAGGTATATGTAGATTATTAAGTGTATACTTTGTAAAGTTACAATAATATGAATAAACTCTCAGTGTGATAAATCTAGATAGACTAAAAATATCATCATAATTTAAGATCACGGACCCTTTTCTTTACTATTTCTCTATTAGAGAGAGCTGTTGTCAGGATTCTCCACCATAACTGAATTTGACATCAAATCACATACATGTATGCATGTATGTGTATGAATCATATATGCCCATATATATATATGCCCTAGGTTGCTTTCTATTGCTGTGATGAAACACTAACCAAAGCAAACTTGGGGTGGAAACGGTTTATTTGGTTTACATGTCCTGATCATAGTCCATCAGTGAGGAAAGCTAAGACAGGAACTCAAAACAAGGCAGGAACCTAGAGACAGTAGCTGAAGCAGAGACCACAAAGGAAAGCTGCTTACTACTTGCTTCACTTGCTTGTGCTCAGCCTGCTTTCTTATACAACCAAGGACCACCTGTTCAGAGCTGGTAACACTCACATTCGGCTGGGCCCTCCCACAGTGGGCTGGATCCTCTGTAATCAAGAAAACACCCCCACAGACATGGCTACAGGCCAAACCAATGGAGAAATTTCCTTAATTGAGGTTTCCTTTATCCAAGTGTGCCAAGTTAACACCTGAAGCTATCCAGATATAGATATAGATATAGATATATATACATATATATGTATATATATAATTTTTATGGAATATATATATTTGCAGCTGGGCGTGGTGGCGCACGCTTTTAATCTCAGCACTCAGGAGGCAAAAGCAGGCAGATTCCTGTGAGTTCAAGGCCAGCCTGGTCTACATAGTGAGCTCTAGGCCAGCTGGGACTAAAGGGAGACCCTGCCTAGAAAAGACCAAAAAAAAA
>VZQC01005840.1:2279735-2301828 GCA_009823505.1 Rhizomys pruinosus
GAGAGAGAGAGAGAGAGAGAGAGAGAGAAGGAGGGAGGGAGGGAGGGAGGGAGGGAGATTATAGTCTAAATGAGCAAAGTCTGAGAGTGTAAGTGAATTAGATGATTTCGTCTGTTGAAACTGCAGACTCCACAACCTCTCCTGCCCAGTGTAACCTTCTGGCCTTTGGGCTCAGATGAAGTTTGAGGTCCAGGCATCACTGTCTAAATGAGAATAAAAACGAAAGATGGATGGTGAGGGTACAGACTACAGGAAAAGCAGAAGCAAAACTCCTGAAAAAAATCCAGAGCCAAGCTGGGAAGTTAAACAAGCAGAAGACAGGAGACCCTGCGAGTCATTTTATCTACAGCCAGCTCTGTGCGGGCTATTCATGAGGTGGGAACCGTCATTCAAGTGGGATTTGGGGTGCTGAAGGGCTCTCCATGGCTACAGAAAATCTTTTTGTTGTGCTGTTTGGGGAATTTTCTTTGAGTTTTTGTATTTTTCATTTTTCTTCTGCTGCTTTATAATACCTTTTCTACGGGGACCACAAATCCCTTCACAGTGCTCAATCAGCTTTGTAAAATGGAGACCCATTTACACGCGCTATCTCAGGATGTGTAGGCCAGAAATAAAACACTCACCCAACTCATCCAAACCCCAGGGTGTTCCATTCATGGAAGACTGTGAAAGGTAAAAAGAACTGTGAACCAGGTGCAAAGAGTCATTTCTAGCTTCATAATTACTGAAGGGAAACGCATTTCAAAACCAGAGGTGTGGAACTGAGGATAGCTTTTGATGGAGGTCCTATAACACAGACTAAATCATTGCAAACCATGCCCCTGACGTAAATTAGTAATATTAATGCCAATTTCAGAATCTGCTTATTTGTATCTTATACAGGTGAACAAACTTCTGAAGTAAAAATACAGCAATTCACTTTTACCCACTGGAAAGCTGGTTAAAGCCTTTTTGACTCTTGAAATGATGTCATTAATCTTTGAAAATATTCTATGTACTTGGAGAGAAATCCCGGCATTCCAATTTAGTGGAGACTCAATTCAGAATTCAACTTAAAACATCTGTACTCTTCCTTCAAAGAGACATTTTCCAAATAACTCATTTCTTATTTTAAAGAAAAACATAAGGTCTAAGAATCACATATGCTGTTGCTTTACACACTCAATGAAAGCCAGAAATGCCTAGCCAGGTGTGCAATTACACATGTCTGTAATCCCAGCACTCTGGAGGTAGAGGCAGAAGGATAAGGAGTTCAAGGTCAGCTTAGGCTGCATGGTAAGTTTGAGACCAGCCTGGACAACGTGAGATCCTGTCTCAAAAAGAAAGAAAGGACCAAAGTTTAATATTATCCTTATAGCAATGATTTTAAAATTCTCACTCTGATCATTTGTAATCATCCTAAGTGGAATATATATCTATTAAGGAAATAGTCGTCATTATTCTCCAGCTATTTCTTCGATGAATTAAAACTTTAAATTTCTTCTTGTGCTTTAACATCTATGATGAGGTCTCCATTGAGCCATTATTAGTCTTTTATTTTATTTTAAATTTGGGTTATTCCCATATATGCCTGACATCAACTTCTCTATTTTTTAACTCAATGACACAGAAATCAGATACAGGATTTAGAGATCATACATACTAAGAATGAAGCACAACAATCGGACTCACCACTCTGGCAATTTGTTTTCTACTGACATGGGTCTTCTCACTATTAAACCTAAGACATAGGTACAGTAACAAACTTCCAGTCTAAATTATTACATAGGCTGCAATTCTTCTTGGTCCTTCATAAGAATTACTATAAGCAAAATATGAGTGTTTTCCTTGTTTCTGCTTGCTTTTTATTTCTTTTGTAGTCTGAGCATATTTTCATTTAAAAAAATGATAAGTCATACTGCAAATAGTTTGAAAATGAGTGTGCAGGCCCATATACACAGTGCAATGTACCTATTTGAAATAAAAGCAGAGCTCCTATGCAAGAGCAATACTTAATTTTCACCCAGAATTGCAGAAGTCTGGAGAGTAAATGAAGTGCTCCCTGAACAGGCATTACATGGGCGTTACCAGGGAAGACGGCAACAGTACATCATTTCAATGGTCTCAGCCCAAAGGTGTTTGAGTCGCTTTGACACAACAGACTGTGACAGCTTCATAGGCCCTGTTTCAGGTGGCTGGGTCCAAGCCCAGTGGAAAAGAGAGAATGAAAATGGCCCAATGAGTCACTAGTGCCCTTCGCCCCAGCTGGCACCTCAATGGCTTTTCCACATTGGGCTCACCAACTGTATCCACAGAAGGGAGGATATTTTCAAGGTTTGGCTTTAAGAGAATGATACCAACCGATGTGGGAAGAAGCCAACCAGTACACTTGATGTTTGGATCTAAACCTTGAGCAGGTTTCTAGGTGCTTGCCAAGCAAATAGGCACCACCCTGGATTGTCATGGGGGCAACAGTCCCTTGGGAATTGTTACCCCAAGCTTCGCCTCATATATGAAAGGCAGAGTGGTTGCTCAATAATTGATCAGCAATCAGGGGGTAAAGTATTCCACTTTGTGCCAACATCTGTATATTTTCCCCCAAAAGAGTCCTCATATAATAGTCTAGCATCAGTAACCACTTGTTCATGGAGAAAAATGGGGTCACTGTGGGATGAAGACCTGGCTCAGCTGTGAAGAGCACTGACTGCTCACATGGAAGACCTGCATTTAATTCCCAGCACCCACATGGTAGCTAACAACCATCTGTAAGTCCAGTTCCAGGGGTTCCGACGCCCCCTTCTGACCTCTAAGGGCACTGCATGACTTGGATACACATACTCTCCCGGGGAATACACTCATACACATACAATAAAAAATAATGAATACAGTCTTAAAAAATGGGGTCAATGCTATTGTGGCAAGGATGGCTTGTTTACTACCCAGTATCTGCTACCAAACCTTGAACATGACAGGTACACAACATGATGTAATCCAAGCCAATCTTGGGGTATTAGCTTTTAAGACTCAGTCTGTACCATCCAGCCTCACTTTTTCACCCACTCTGCAAGGCCTATCTAGCTGGAGGTGGGAACAAAGTCTACAACACGGAGCAAACATCATCACAGAAATGACTTTTAGAAATGGATATAATCCATATTTAATTAATCCCAGCAAAACCATGTGCTCTTGTGTCTTATGACCTGGTCACCTGATCTCATTTCTTTGACAACCTCAATTTGGTACTCCACACCCAAAAATAATTAATTAATCAATTAATTTAGGTATGCTTTATAATTAACATGTCATAAAATACTTAAAGGTAGACCTCATCTCCATTGCACACAGTGGAGACTGGGAAGGATACATGACCTTGGATGGATGAGAAAGTCTAGAATGAGGGATGAAAAGCTTGTACTTTCCCAACTGAAGCTGGAGAAGCCATTGTGAATAAAATTATGGATGGGGCCTGACACACACACAGTTCCAGGGGCAGAATTCCAACAAGACGGTTCTATCAGCGCAGTTCCAGGAGACAAGTGGTTCCAAGAGATACCTAGGAGATCAACTGTCCTCCAAGTTCAAGCTGTTGCTTAAAAACTAAACTTGAGAATTCGGCTTTGTTTTCTTGTTGTTCTTCAGGTAATTATAATGTTGGCATAGCAATGGAAAAAAATTACCCATAATTTGACCTGATTAAATGTCATTCTTTCCAAATATCATCAAGCCATGGAAATTTTTGTTTCTCAGTTATATCATTGAAATAATGTTTTGAATCTAATGATAAAAGTCTAAGTATTGACTTCAAAGAATATATTTCCAGAAAATTAACATATATGCACATGTATACACATTTGTACACATACAGTATCACCATGTCTTTATATAGTTACTTTCCAAATAACTTTTTCAAGAGTAAATCTTGATTTCCCTTTTTGTAGCATTTACTTTTTAATGTGTGACTATCAATAATGTCATTTAACTTTTTCTTCCTATTAATGTTGACCTTGGAAATGTAAGTTAGTCTTCTGCCTTATAACACAATGGCGCTCTTGAAGCCTATTAATGGATAGAGAGCTCCCTTTTGCAGTTACACTGAAAGACTTCAGTTGGAGAGGGTAATTTGGGGGGGTCTTTTTTTGAGTCATTTTTGTTCCTTCTTTGCTTGAACATCTCAGACTCCTCCCAAAAGGAGAGCTTATCATTTCTCCCTAGCTGTCATGTTGAATCGAGATTCTCCAAAGAAACAGAACCAAAAGAATGCACCCCAGTAAGATGGAATTTATTGGGTTGGCTCATTTGGGTGGGGTCACGTGATCAGAAGCTGAGACTGTCCCACTATGGCTGTTGTTTTGAGGCTGGAGAGCCAAGAAGACCAGTTAGCTGTTGGGTTGAAAAATCTGGAAGCCCCAGAACTAGGAGGAAACAAAGACGCACACCCAGTCCGAGACAGAGGACGTGGAAGGCCCTGTGAGCACGGCTGCAGCCCTCTTCCAAAGCCTGAAGAACCTGGAGCCTAGGTCTATGGCAGCAGCAGAACTTCCCTCTGGATCCTATCTGATTTTACTTTCATCTTTTCTTTCTTTCACCTGCTGCTCGGTGGTGCTGCCCGTTCAGAGGAGGTCCTCTCCACTCAGTCCACTGGCCTACCTGCCAATTGTCCCTGGAACTACCTTTTCTGACACACTAGAAATATGCTTTACCAATTTTCTATATGATCCTCAGTCTAGTAACATTAATAAGTAAGATAAACCTTCCAGCCGCTAAACATCCCTTTCCCTCCCCGGCTCATGCCTGCCGCACCTCTGGATTTTCTGTTTCCAGCTTGTTAGACTGCTCAATCGTTCATTTCTTCATTCCACAACTATTTCATGAGTCTCCACTAGCTGTCAGGCACTGTCCTGAGGATAGCATGCAACGCTTTCTTACAGATGCTTCAGCTGATACATGGATAGACAGACGATAGCCAGAGATCGCACACATCACTGCAAAAGCACATTGGAGGAATGAGAGAGGGATATGGAAGTCCTTAAGACTGACTTCCTGAAGAGTTAACTGGCGAAGAAGAGTGCAAAAACATTTTGAATGGAAAACACGTGCACGAAGGGCTGGAGAGATGGCTCAGAGGTTAAGAGCCCTGACTGCTTTTGCACAGGCCCTGGGTTCAATTCCCAGCACCTACATGGTGTGGCCAAAACACATCTATAACTCTAATTCTAGGGAATCTAACGCCTTCTTCTGACCTCCATGGGGATGCTATGACACAGGTACACTTACACTCATGTGGGCAAACACTCATACACATAAAAAAATTAAGATAATAGTCAAGTATGGTGATGCACCCCTTTAATCCCAGCACTCAGGAAGCAGAGACTGATCTCTGTGACTTCAAGGCCAGCCTGGTCAAACAGTGAGTTCTAGGTCAGCTAGGGCTACAGGGAGACCCTGTCTAAAAGATAAATAAATAAATAAATATTTTTTATTTTGGAGGGTTTTTTGAGACAGGGTCTCCCTTTAGTCCCAGCTGGCCTTGAATTTGCAGAGATCTGCCTGCCTCTGCTTCCTGAGTGCTGGGATTAAATGTGTGCACCAAATTTTTTTTTAATTTATTTCTGTATGTGTATTAATGTACTGTCTGCATGCAGGTTTGTGCTCCCGTGTCGTGCAATGCCGCGGAGGTCAGAAAAGGGTCTCGGATTCCCCTGGAATTGGAGTTCTCCTGGAATTGGAGTTTCAGACGGTTCTCGGCCCCCATATGGGTGCTGGGGATCGAACCCAGGTCCTCTGTAAGAGTGGTCAGCACTCTTAACCGTTAGGCCATCTCTCCAGCCCCCCAAATATTTTTAAAAAGAAAAGAAAACACACATGCAAAAGCTCTCCAGAGGAGAATGGAACACTCAGAACACAGGAAAGGGCCCCTTTGTTCTAAAAGCAAATGGAAGACAGTTGAGGTGTGAGTGAGTAGGAAGAGGGAAGATGGATAACAACAGATTTGTATTCTTTAGACACTACTACCTTGGCTATAGAGTACATGACGAGTTGGATGGGAGCAAGCACATGCATCCAATAAAAGGGGGAGGCAGAAAGTGTGAGGCTGGGCATTGGCCTAGACCCCAGCTTCTTGTACATAACACAACTGAATGTGGAAGTCAGAAAAAAAATGACAACAGTAAAAAAGTTTGGAACATGGATTAAATTCAAGGGCCACTATGCCGAGCCTGAAAACAGAGATATTTTAGTAACTTCCTCCCATAATTCTTTAGCACGTGTGTCTCTGGATTGTAATATGTTCCAGTGGTTGATTTTAAATTTTTCTGCTTCCATAACTGACTTGTTTCATTTAAAAAAAAAAAATTGAATACACCAGGCATGGTGGATCATGCCTTTAATCCCAGCACTTGGGAAAACAGAGACAGGTGAATCTCTATGAGATTGAGGCCAGCCTGGTCTACATAGAGAGTCCTAGGACAGCTGGGGCTACAGGGAGACCCTGTCTCTAAAAGACCAAAAAAAAAAATTATTAAAAATAGTAGAATACACCAGGCATGGTGGATCATGCCTTTAATCCCAGCACTTGGGAAAACAGAGACAGGTGAATCTCTATGAGATTGAGGCCAGCCTGGTCTACATAGAGAGTCCTAGGACAGCTAGGGCTACAGGGAAACCCTGTCTCAGAAAGGGGGAAAAAAAAAACATTGAATGAATTTTGCTTAGGATTAGGACAGAATTTCCAGCAGTTTCTGAAATTGTACTGAACACACTTCTGCCACTTTGTACTATGTACTCAAGTGAAGTAGCATTCTCAGCATTGATCGTTATAAAATCAAAATATAGTTCAGTTCTGAAAAAAGTAGAAGATTCTCTGCATCCTGCAGTGTCAAATATCCAGCCAAGATTTAATTCTTTATGAAAAAATAAGCAAGTGTATCATCTCATTACTATGCAAATTTGCTTTATTTTTATAAATAGTAAAATTATATGGATAGCAAAGAATTGTTTTCAAATATGATTCTGTACAATTTATCATCAGCAAATGTTTGATGTGTGTGCCAATTTTGTATACCTATACACTCAGGGTCACGGATGAAAAAGTCTTGCAAGTGGAAGAAGTTTCAAAATCTTGGCCTTGACTTGTTCACCATCAGCGCTACCGATTTCTGTGAACTTAGTTGAGAAAAAAAAGCATATCTTTATTCTTAACAACCTTTAATTGAAACTTAGTATCTTCTTCCACAGAGAACACAGACAGCAAACCACAGTAATAACACTGCACCTGTGACCTTGCCACAAGAAAAATCACAGGTGTTTATAGAACAAACTGTGATTGCTACAGATACATCAAGACATTATTTATACTCAGCACAACTTGAAAGTTATTGTAGTTAGGCCTGCTGCTGTATCATGTTGATAATGCACTGATAGAGAAGAGCACATAGTACTATAACTCAAAAAAAAATTTTTTTTTTTGGTCTTTTTGAGACAGGGTCTCCCTGTAGCCTCAGCTGTCCTGGAACTTACTCTGTAGACCAGGCTGGCCTTGAACTCACAAAGATCCTCCTGCCTCTGCCCCCGGAGTGCTAGGATTAAAGGCGTGTGCCACCACGCCCGGCTCTATAACTCAAATTTAATAATAGTTTGGTAGCTGTGTTTTAACACTTCCTTTTAATACTAGATGTTTTATTTAATGCATTTAAATTTTTTATTCTGAAAAAGAACTTGTAGTCTTCACTGGAGGGTTTTCTTGGGGAAAAATAAAAGCAGGTTAACAATGCCGGGAAGTGAAGAGGAATAGACAGTTTGAGAGCTACTGATTTCAGTGGGAACTGGGCATGGTGGCCACACCTATAGTCTTAGTGTTCAGATGCTGAAGCCAGCCTGAGCTCCTTAGCTAGCAAGACACTCCGAGTATGGCATGACCTGGAAAAGGACAGATATGCCCAGTAAAGGGGAGGCCAGTCCCTGGATAATCCCTGGGGATCTAGTTTCTGTGACAGGATGGGCAGTGAAGACTTTACTAGAGAAAGAAAACACTGGAACATCTGTGGATAAAGTGCACGGGCATCTGTGGATAAAGTTCAACCATTTTGTCACATTCTGATTCTCAGTCAAGTCGCAGAGTGTTGTCACCATAAACAGACACACATACATGAATAGGAGTCGTTGTCAGGGAAATTTGCATGTTTCTATTCCCAACACAACTTCCCATTACAAAGATATCCTTTAAATATTTTATTTTATTTTTTAATTACGTGTATAAGTGCATGTCTGTGTGGGTATGTACAAATGGATGTAGAGCCGGACGAGGTGGCACATGCCTTTAATCTTAGCTCTCAGGAGGCAGAGGCAGGCGGATCTTTGTGAGTTCAAGGCCAGCCTGGTCTACAGAGCGAGTTCCAGGACAGCTGGGACAGGGAGACCCTGTCTCAAAAAGACCAAAAAAAAAAAAAAAAAAAGGATGTAGAAAGCAAGATGAGGGCATTGAATCCCCTGGAGCTACAGTTTCAGGAAGTTGTGAGCTGCTTGCATGGGTGCTGGGAACCAAATTTAGGTCCACTGGAAGAATAGTATGTGCTCTTAACCACCAAGCCATCTCTCTAGCCCCCAGTGACAAAGTATTTTTTTTTATTTTAACATTTTTTTTGATGCTTTGTGCATTTCATACATCATTTTCCAATTCAGTTCAGGCATATTTCCCTTTCCCTTCCCCCCCAACCCCCACCCCATCCCAGATCATGCATTCTGCCATAACTGTCCTGCATCTTTCTCTGTTTTTTTTTTCATTTTTTAGCTATAAGTGATAATCCATGAGTACAAGCATCCTTCATGCAAAACCTATCTGCAGGCTGTTGTGCCCAAACACCTACAGCCCCACCATCCAGTGGGGGGTGACAGGTTGTTTGTTCAATCAAGTTGATCAAATGAGTGTCCAGACTACATTGCTGTAGTTTCACCATTCACCCCAATCGCAGCCCTTACATTCTACCACGCCCCCTCTTCCGCAGGTTGTTCCCTAGGCTTAGAAAAGGGGCACAGGTGGATGAGAGGTAAAACAGTCCACTCTCTCTGGAGCTGTTGACTTGGACTCTGGTCAATTCTGGCTGTTTCCTTTCATGGGCTGACAGTTTGTCCAGGAATAACCTTTCGATCCTACTAATGAAGAACAAGCAATTAGATATATAGGTATTTAAGCAGCACTAATAGTTATGGTAGGTTACTTTAGCATAGACACATGTTTGGATATGTTAATCCATGAATTACAATTTTCCCCCCTGTTAAATATGACAGGGTCTTACTGTGGCTTATAACATCTCCTAACCTGTAGAGGATGTAAGCTTGTGGCATCAGCCATGGGTTATTTCTCCAAGGGGAGAGCCAATAGCCAATTAGATTTGGGATATACAGGCACATGGCTGCCTCTGCTGCACAGTATTTCCAGGCAGGTGAGGTGTAGCTGGTGCTGACGGTGGAGTCTTGCTTGACTCAGGGAGACCCATATTTGCTTTATTGGTTTAGTGGCCTTTGGTAACACTCTCTGGTATTCCAGAGGCCATCTGTACACTTGCATGTGTGGTCTCAATACATCTTTCCCATGTTAATGTCAGGTCTTCGGCAGCAGGGCCTTATCGCCTCTCTTCTTGCAGGTATCCCAGTTTAGAGGCAAGGAGCCTTTACCTTTTGTGGGGCCTTGGATCCCCTGGCCAACATCTCCCTGGTAGAATAATCCAGCTTTGCATTGAGTAGGATGTACCAGAAAGTGCCAACTGAAAGGTTAACCTGTCTGAACATTGAAAGGAAGAAAAGCCTCAGATTGCTATAAACATCGTACCCTTCTGTGGATCCTACTTGTAACAACTATTTATAATGAGTCCTAATGAAACTTACCTTCTAGGTGCCACAAAGGTTTTGATATGAGAGACTTTCTTGCCTCCCCCCCAGAGAACAAGGAGAAATATGATGATGATGAGGTCACTCTCCAACTGTAAATTGGAGACAACTATTATAGAGGTAATCTCTTATAAAACTGGTAAAACTGCCTTCTTTAAGTGACAAAGTATTTTTAATATTCACAAATGAAACCATTATCCAAAAGCTGTCATCCCTCTGCCTTCTAAGTCTCAGCAGTTGGCTCTCTTTTCCTGGAGGACTTCAGCTTTCATGAATATCTTTAGTTAAGTGATGGATGTCATCGGCACAAGTCTTTCTTTTCTGGGTCCCTCCTTTGTAGTTCATTAAGACCAAAGAATTCTACAGCAGCACTTCAAACCCTTCTTCAACCCCCAAATCTCTCCGTTATTTCTGTTCCTGGCCAACAGCAACAGACTGCCAAAACAATCAATTTACATCACGAGTTCCCTTGGTGACTTAACTCAGCACCCTTGCCAGCTATCCCAGCACACATCTGTTGAATTCTGGACGAGGACATGGTTGCACATGGGGTTTGAAGTTGGTGCAATGCCCTCATCCCACCTCACTTTCAAATCTGTATAAACCTCCTAAACATAAGTTCAAACTTCATAAAGTTTGGAATATCAGAGTTGTGGGAATTAACATGGAGTTGCTGTGGCTCTGTAGAACTCAACAGAAAATTCCTCATTTTATTGTTGTTTTTTTTTTCTGTTCCTATGAAACAAACACTTCAGGCAAGAAAAGCCCACAGGCTGGAAGATGGCATTTGAGGAATCATGTTGTTCCTGCCCTGGGCGCCCTCACAAGCCCGTGCACAATGCTGGAGCTCTTAATGAAACCTCACTAAGCCCAGCATCGTCCTGCAGAAAAGTTCCAAAGAAACTAAAGCCACCTGATTTGATTTTCAAATCCCTCCCTGAAATCAAGAACTATGATTCATACTTCACTGAGCAGGGGCCATTTTAGCTGTTCTGCCTTCAGTTTTCTGGGATTTAACTTAAAAAATGTTAAGTACCATCAAGTGTGGTAGTAGATGTTTTTATTTTTTTTATTATTTTATTTTTTTGGTGGTAGATGTTTTTAATCCTAGCACTTGGGAGGCAGATGTAGGTAGATCTCCGTGAGACTGGGGCCAGCCTAGTCTACATGGCAAGCTCCTGGCCGGTAAGGACAATATCTGATCAGTATATTTGTTCAATATCCTGTTGCTGCCTTTACCTCATTTGAAGACCAAGGACATATTTAAAGGATATACTGTTATAAATTGCTTCTTGACAGGAGGTGGGTTTGTTTTCTATTGTTTTTGGTGATTACAGTCTTACTCTGTAGCCCAGGCTTGCCTTGAACTGCATGTGTAGCCCAGGTTGGGTCAAAGTCAAATTCTTCCTGCCTCAATCTCCCGTGTACTAGGATTATAGGCCTTATACCACCAGGCCTCATTTAACTGGTTAATTAATTTATTTTTTTTTATTTCCTATGTGTATGAATGTTCTATGTGCACCTAAGTGTATCACATATATGCAGTTCCCTCAGAGGCCAGAAGAGGGCATCAGATCCTCTGGAACTGGAATTTACATGATGGTTAGCCACCAAGTAGGTGCTGAGAACCGAACATAGGTCCTCTCCAAGAGCAGCCAGTACTCTTAACTGCTTTGCCACCTCTTCACCCCTCAATTGGTTAGTTTTTAAAAGAAATTTTCCCAGCTAAGGATGACCTGGAAGGTTAGTCATGTTTCTAGATGTAGTTCTTGAACTGGGTTTTCTAATTTACGGTTCCATAAGTAATATAGAGTAAATGTCAGCATAGAACTTTGGGGGTAGGGGAACATATACAAATAACACACACACACACACACACACACACACACACACACATACATATATATATGTATATATATATATATATGTATATACATATATATTCCTTATAAATATCTCCCTCACACATTCTAGGATGGAAAAGACATATTTGCCAAACTTGTTCAGCTAGCAAAGCAGAACAAAATCTGTAGACTAAACCAGCAAAATGGGAAACTGTATTCTTGACTGAAACCAGACTACTGGAGAGAGAAGCCATGTGAACAACAGGAAGCAACAGTCTAACCCCATCAAAGACCTCTCCCTCCTACACTTTGGCACCCCCTCCTCTTTCTTCTCTTTTCCACTGGCTGGCTTCATTCTTGTGGCTAGCTTTCCCACCCAAAGCCATTTACAGACTATTTTCACCTTCCTAAAATCAAGGAAACTGAAGACACCCTTCTGCCCTCTGTGCCAGCTGCTGTTCTTGAAAAATGCCACGGGAAGATTCTGTACACCCATCATCAGCAGAACCATCACTGACAGAGAATGTGGACCCAGGACTGTCCAACCGTGTGTCCTCCTGCCTGTACTGAGCACAGTGCCAGAGTTCAATTCGAAACTCCTGGGCGAGGGAGTTCATAAGGCACTTGCATTACCAGTGCGAAGATCTATCTGAATTCAATCCCAAGAACCCTACATAAAAAATTGGGGTGTACCAGACGTGGTGGCACACTTTAATCCCAGCACTAAAGAGGATCTCTGTGAGTTCAAGGCCAGCCTGGTCTACATAGTGAGCTCCAGGAAAGCTGAGATTATAGGGAGACCCTGTCTCAAAAGAGAACCCCCAAAAAGTGGGGGATGGTGGCACACACCCCAATTTTAATCCCAGCACTGAAGAGGCAGAGAGTCAGGTGAATTCCCAAGCGTCATTGGACAGCCCGCCTGGCCCGTTCATGTAGGTCCAGGCTAGGGAGAGACCCTGAGGTAGACAGCATTTGAGGAATGACACCCTTGGCTGTCCTCTGACTTCTATGTGCACCCACACGTACACACACACACACACACACACACACACACAAAACAACAACAACAACACCCAACTTCCTACTGTGTCATATGCCAAACCAGCAATTTCCCAAAGCTTAGTCTCAGAAGAGAGAACGCTTAGCACATCCGGTAATAAATGTTTACCTCATTCATGTGACAATCATACTTTGCTGTATTTACCAGCTAGGACTTTTCCTAGCTTTGACATGTAACATACTAGACAGCAGCTTAGATGACTCTATTTCAGAGGTCCTTTCCTCCAAACAAAGCAACCATTGTGTGATTCGTTAACAATGTACAACAGGAGACCTAGGCATGAGGTTGCACAGCCACAACCCCAACACTTGGGAGGCAGAGCACGAAGATTAAGAGTTCACAGCCAGCCTGTGCTATATAACAAGACCCTGACTCCAAAACTCCAAAATAAATAAAGCAACATGAAAAAGAATGATTGCATAGTGACATTGGGTAACCCACTTCACTCCTAACATTCTCTGACATTCAAGGAGGTCTCTGGAAGTAAAATAAAATGTTGAAAGTTTGGGACTGGGATTTTTGGGTTCTGTTTCCATATCACAACTTATAGGAAGCTACACTAATCATTTAGAGGGCCATTGATGATCTTTCTAGATAAAAATCAATACCTCAATTGTTCTAATTCAGGATTGTCAGTAGTGACTAGAAGCTGAGTATCCCATAAACGTGAAATTAGAAGAGACAGCTGTTCTTCTCATCGCACATCCATGAGTGTGTGACAGTTGGAACGAATACAAAGATGTCTTTCCTTTCTATGTTGAGTAGGTTTTAATTAGGTTAATTAATCAGTTTTGTGTTATTATAATGCAGTATCATAGGCAGCCATCTTACAGGAAAAAACAAAGCTTACTTAGCTCACAGCTTTGGAGGGGTCAGTGGTAACATTTTGAGCCAGGAAGGAAAGAGAGGGGGACCAGGCCTGCTGTAAACATAACGAACCTTTCCCTCTCTCCCTGTCTCTTTCCCTGTCTCTCTCCCTCCCTCCTTCCATCTCTAGCTGAGAATTCAAGCATTATTCCAGCATTCAGGAGGCTGAGGTAGGAAAATCAAGAATCATGAGCTACTTCAAGGTTAGCATAGGGCTGTATAGCAAGACCCCGTGGAAAGAAAGGCCTGGTGTGGAGGCGCACGCCTTTAAACTCGGGAGGCAGAGGCAGGTGAATCTCTGTGAGTTCAAGGCCAGTCTGGTCTACCGAGTGGGCTCCAGGCCAGCTGGGACTAAAGGGAGACCCTGTCTCAAAAAAAACAAGGAAAGAGAGAAAGAAAGAAAGAAAGAAAGAAAGAAAGAAAGAAAGAAAGAAAGAAAGAAAGAAAGAAAGAAAGAAAGAAAGAAAGAAGGGAGGGAGGGAGGGAGGGAGGGGATGAGTGAGGATTGAGGGAGGAGAGGAGGGAATTAAAGGCGAGGGAAGGAAGAGGCAGGAAGGCTTGCTTCTCTGGAGGTAGGAATCTTTAACAAACTGGACGTGAACTTAGCCCATCATGGTTAAGGAAGTCCCCAATAAACTTCCTGCAATATCACCCACACCCACACCCCCCATCCAACCCTCACGGAGACCCAAACCTTTAACACATGGGCCCTTGGAGTGATTCATATGGCAGGACCAAGCCAACTGGCCACAGGACCTGCACCAGAGCAGCTGGAGACTGGCCCTGAATCAGCCCCAACTGTGCCATTGCCTGAAGCAGCTTATATCACCACTTCTGAGCCTTTGGTCCCTCAGTTATAAAATGATAAGATTGAACAAATAAACCTTAAAGTTTTAAAGTCCTAAGATATCACTCAGGAGGTAGAGGCTGGCGGATCTCTGTGAGTTCAAGGCCAGACTGGTTTACATAGTGAGCTCCAGGCCAGCTGGGACTAAGGTGAGACCCGGTCTCAAAAGACCAAAAAAAAAAAAAAAAAAAAAAAAAAAAGATGTCAGAAAACAGTAGTATTTGGACATAACGAAATTATTTCTGTCATTACTTAAAGCCAGCTTGACACTATCCTGTCAGGAATGAAGATATTCTAAAGAGATGCTTCTGTCCTTCCCTTTGGTTATCAGATTACTGAAATAATGACCTCCAAGGAACTGGACTTGCCTCAGGAATCTCTGATGCTGCGAGAAGAGAAAGGCTGAGGAGCTTGTCTCCCAAAAAGAAATCTCCTGCAGTTCTTAGACTGTCCTGCATGACAGACTAGAGTCGAGACAATGGAGATGTAGAGGGACCACACCTTGACCAGGACCACTTGGTTATGCATACGTTTCCTGCTATTTAAACCTCACCTTCATCTTGGGACCCTGAAGACGACTTAGGAAGCCATTGGATCTCTTTGCTCCTTTGCCCAGTGTGCCCACATTGAGTACATCTCCTTTTTTTCTGCTTTTTACTAATAATTGCATTTGTAATTAGATGATCGAGGATGGGCAGAGGAGCCTTGCTACTCAGGGCTGCCAGTGGGGTGGGGTTTTTGATGAACTTAACTCAGGGAGCCAGGGCGTCAGCAGGATGCACGTCACCAAAGCCTCCCTGACCCAGCGGCTTCTGAGCTCACGGTCTCACACCCAAGACAGACAAAGAAATAGACAAGAAGGCTAAACAAGGAAAACGAGAAAGAATTCCCCAGAGTAGGAAGGGTTCAAGGGAGGGATACTGCACTGCTATGCAGTTTAGCAGCTTTTCTAAGACTGGGTGTTGGGTGGACACTTCACTAAGGTAATCTTTGTTGGGATTGGTCATTCTCTGAGCACAGGCTGTACTCAGAGCCCCTGTCAGCTCACCAGCTCACAGCCCCTGTCTGCTCAGCTAGAGAAGGGATCCTGTGTTATGAGCCCAGTCAGGAAAACAGTTACGGGCCACGGTCACTTTCGTCCACTCTTTCTTCCAACTCATTTTACTTGTTTTGTAGGTTATTGGTTGAGTCATTTTCTTCATGATAATCCAGCAGGGGCCCTGCCCTTCCTGGCTTCCTGCAGGGAGCTAACCCCTGTCTCCACAGGGCCCAGTCTGTAACCCAAACAAATTGTCAGCCTCTCATTCATTAAATACTTCTGTGGCCCTTGCTACCCTTCAAGGCATGGTGTCAGGGACACAGGATGAGTCCTTTGCCCTTCTTGTCCTCTGTCAGGGCAGATTTGGTGTGCAGAAGGGAGACAGACATGTAAACTGATGATCCATCAAAATTCAGTGTCAAATGGGTGCTGAGAGGGTCACAGACAGAGCCCAGGGGGAAGGGAGAGCTCTCCCTGGCAATGACCTGACAGTGTCCCTTCAAGACAAGCACAGGTTGGGTGCAGAAGCCAAGCCAGAGGGGAAGAAAATCTGGACAGAAAGCAGGTGTCAAAGGACTCAGAAAGGAAAGAGAGACAGGGTGACAGGCACAGGCAGGAAAGAGAAGCGAGCCTGAGACCTCCTGTGACCAGGAGAGCTGTGGCCTGAGACCTCCTGTGACCAGGAGAGCTGCAGAAGTGGGGCCTGCTGGGGCCTGACTTACAGAGGCCTGACTTACAGAGCTGCTGGTAGCAGTTAAGGTGGAGCAGGGAGCACCCAACTTACAGAGCTGCTGGTAGCAGTTAAGGCGGAGTGGGGGAGCACCTGAGGGAGGACTCTGAGCCATTTTAAAGCTCCCACTTCACCCTAATGAGCCAAAGAGGACTGAGTCATCTTGGCTTAAAAGACAAAACGGGGGCTGGAGAGACAGCACAGCAGTTAAGACCACTGGCTACTCTTGCAGAAGATCCCAGCACCCACATGGTGGCTAAGATCGGTCAGCAACTCCAGTTTCAGGGGATCTGATGCCTTCTTCTGACTTCCTTAGCCGTTGCATGACATGGGTATACTTATGTTCAGGCAGGTAATATACTTATTATACACATAAAATAAAAATAATAAAATATTTTTTAAAAGACAAAACGGACCTGAGCAGACACTTCGTGACCCACCCGTGGCCTTGGGCGTGTCCCAAGGAAAAGCTGCAGAACCTTTCTGTGAAGAAAGAGGGACTGTTAAGCCATATGATAGTTGGAGTAGGACTTCATCCAGGCTTTCTAACTGTTCTCCCACCTGAGTTTATGAGGCTAGGGAAGAGACCATTGAACGCAAAAAGAATTTATTTTTTTNGTGCTGGGATTTAAGGCATGTGCCACCACGCCCAGCAGTGAAGGCGTCTTCTAGAGAAGAAAAAATAGAAACATAAATACTTTGGATGAGTGAATAGGTTGTTCACATTTTAGAAGTCATCAGATGGTGCTGTCTTTAGAATGTCCTAAGTCAGAGAAGTGAAGTAATGTGCTTGAGGACAGTCCCTGGGAAACAGGCCTGGGCCCAGTCTTATCTTCTCACCTTTCCTCTGCAGAGAGTACACACTGGATGTGTACCGACTGTCTTCTATGGTCACACAACACGATGCCAAGAAAGCTGGAGCTGAGGTTGTAAAGCAGGTGGAGCATCCTTTACTGAGTGGTCTGTTATACCCTGGACTGCAGGTACTTGAGAGGGCAGAACACCCCAGTTAGCTCTCTGTTTCGTGTGTATATATGAATGTACTGTCTGCATGTAGGTTTGTGCACCCGTGTCGTGCAATGCCATGGAGGTCAGAAGAGGGTGTTGGATTCCCCTGGAACTGGAGTTAAAGACAGTTCTCAGCCCCATGTGGGTGTTGGGAATCGAACCTGGGTCCTCTGCAAGAGCAGTCAGCACTCTTAACCGCTAGGCCATCTCTCCAGGCCCCACAAAAAGAATTTTAACTGAATGATCAGGTCCAGTGGGATTCTAAATCTATTTCCTATATTAACCCCTTAATCTCCACAATCTCAGGAGGTAGACCCTGCCATGACCCCCCCCCACACTGCACAGATAAGTAAGATGAGACAGGGAGGTAAATCATCTGCCCAAGATCAGCCAACTGGGATGACCCCAGGTTCTCTGACACAGACCACTCATCCCCCAAACTGTAGGCTTTCCCGCCTCATGCTAAGAGATACCAGATGGACGGGGAGAAAAAGTCTAGCTAGAATGGAGGCATGAATGTCTTCCTAAAGGCCAGAAGGGACAGGGAAAGTTAGACAATTTGGAAAGAGGAGAAGGTGTTAGTTAGCTTTCATCACTATGACAAAGTACCTGAGAAAATCAACTTAAAACACGGAAGGAAGGTTTATTTGACATAGTTTCAGAAGTTCCAGCTCTTGGCTGTTTGGCCTGTGGCAAGAAAGAACATGATGGCAGGGAGCATATGACGTGAAAGCTACTTACCTCCCAGCGGTCAGAAAGCAGAGAGTCTCAAGGGATAGCCCAACATCTCTCAGGGGCTCCCTCTCAATGATTAGCTCCCTTTGCTAGGCCCTGATCTTTATGGTTCTGCCATCACCCAGTAGTATCATAGACTGAAGCACACGGGCCTTTAAGAGACATTCCAGATCCAAATTACAGCAGGGAGGAAGAGAAGTTGACTTTTGGTTTCTGAGAATGAGCTGGAAGGGCCTGTGGGGAAGCATAGCTGGTAGGGAAGGGGTGCATGGGGAGGGGCCACGTGACCTTGAGGCTGGGACGAACAGCAGGGGCCCCCGGATCACATTGGCCCTCCCCGTGGAGGGAGCTCTGGCCTTTCCAATGCTGATCTGAGCAGTACCCTAACATTTGCCTGTGGAGAAGATGTGTACTAGAACCTCGTGTGTATAGCTCTGCAGAACGTGGCCCCAATTCAGTGGAAGAGCCCAGCCTGATGTCATCTTAGTGAGGTGACTCCCTGGCGTAGGAGTAAGGGAAAGGTGAACCCGGACCCCCAGATGCTGTCTGTGTGTCACTGACACAATCACATTAGAAAGAGAAGTGTTGGAGTCTGGGTGGGCAATGCCAGCCATAGTCTACCTTTCAAATGCCACATGAGAGATGGCCTGGGATGATTCATTTATGCTCTCCCACAGGAACAGGAAGTAGATCTGAGTAAAAGCCTCATGAAGGTGATGTTCCTGTGGGGCTCTGTGGGCCCAGGCTGGCATTCCCACCAGCATTGGGTCACATCTGAGCATTTCCCATGTCCAGGTACTCTTCTAGTGACCCTGTAGCAGCATAACAGGCAGGAGTCCTGCCTCAAGGAAACCTTATGTTCAAATAGAGAAAGGAGAAAAGCAAATGAAAGGAATCACTAGGCTGGGTGCAAATCCACAGCGGCGGCGTATCAGACAGAAAGGGGTGGGGATTTGCACTTCAGAGAGCAGTGTCCCCACAGAAGGGAGTGTTAAGACCCAAAGGAAGGAAGGAGGCAAGGTAGAGAGCTGTGTGAGGGCCGGAGCATTGTAGGTGAACTGAACAGTGAGGTACCTTCAGGCCCTAAGGTACAATGGGCTGCCTTGCTTGAGGACTAAGGAACAGGACACTCTAAAGAATACACATGAGGAGGAGAGGAGCTCTGAGAGTCTGCCCCAAGGCCAGATGACTAAGCTTCATAGATCACACTAAAATGTATATTCGTCCAGGGTAAACAAAGAGGGCTCTAAGCAAAAGAGTGGCATGGTCCTGCTCAGATGGAACAGGATCACTCTGGCTGCTGGTCAGGTAGAAGAGGAAGAGCCATTGGAGGCTCTTAAAAGCAGCCAGCCAAGAGATGGCCGGAACCTGGGGCACACAGAGGGGACAAAGGAGTTTTGGAGCAGAGGCTGGATTCCAGTGAGTAGACAGCCAGAGGATTTTCTGTCCAGTCAGGCATGGGATGGCTCCAAGATGTCAGACCCTGGACACAGGGACGATGGACTGGTCTCCAGCGGCGATGGAGGAAACAGCTCAAGAGTCTAAAGCAAGGAGAACTTTGCAAAACGCCCAAGGAAGCTTTCTGTACGTGTTCATTTTGTTTTCTGGTTTTGAACGCTATGGAACTGGTTTTGAACTTTAGTTCTCTCCTCACCTGTAGAAAAGGATAAACCGAACACTTTTTTTTTTTTTTTTAAAGTAGTAAATTTTTTTTTCACATAAATTTATTTATTTATTTTTAACAAATCTAGACCCATATTCCCGCTCATTCCCCCACCCCACCAGAGCTCGTGCATTCTGCCAAACATGCTTTCCATCTCTTAGTCTTTCTCAATATTTTCCATGGGGAAGTTGACTGTTTTGAGCAGAAGTTCACTGTTTCAGTCAGTTCTTTGATGCAGTATTTTCTGTTGTTGTTGTTGTTTCCAAAATGCATTATGCCCAACTGCTTTGTACAAAAGCTCAGGGGGCCCTACACAAGAAATACTTACAACTGGGTAATTGGCACTAGCATCCACAGATGAGTGATACCATGCATCGTTTGTTTTTCTGGGACTGTGTTACTTCACTCAGCATGATGTCCTCTAGCTCCAGCCATTTTCCTGCAAAGTTCGTGATGTCGTCTTTCTTTACTGCTGCATAGAATTCCATTGTGTAGATGTACCACATTTTCTCTATCCACTCGTCAGTTGAGGGGCATTTAGGTTGGTTCCAGCTCCTTGCTATTGTGAAGAGAGCTGCAATAAACATGGCCGTGCATGTATCTCTGTGGTGGCGTAAGTCTTGAGGGTACATGCCCAGGAGTGGTATGGCTGGGTCGGGTGGCCGAACTCTCCGTTCAAATGGCAACAGGGAGCTGGCACTGTGTATGTCTAAGCTGGTCCATTACCCCAAGCACAGGGAAAAGCTATGATCCAGCACCAGCCGTGGAGACGGGGGCCAGCTCCTCAACTGGACCTGGCTCTGCACACTGTCCTGGGGTTCTTTCCCTACCTAGTTTATGTAGAATGACCTGTGAATTCCACTTGATGTTTGGTTTCTTCAGTCACAACCAGCAAGAGCTTGTCCCTGCCTACAATGTCACTGAGGCCAGAAGGAGCCCTGCCCAGTGTCTAAAGTGGCCAGGCTTGATTGGTGGGTGGAAAAGAACTCTCTGGGTCAGTCTCAGACCCCTCATCTACCTGCTGTGGTATCAATGTGTCCCTCAAATTTCATGCATTGGCATTTAACCCCTAAAGGCATGTGTTAATGGTAGTTGGAAATCATTGGCTGTGAGGACTCCCTCCCCACTCATGAATTAATACATTCATGGATTAGTGGATTACTGAGTTTTGAAGGGAGGTTTTTTTTTTTCTTTCTTTCTTTACAGAAGCAAACTTTCACTGGCATGCCTACTCCTCCTTGCCACGTGATGCCCTCTGCCATGTTATGATGTAGCCAAACTAGTGCTAGGTGCCATGTTCTTAAGCTTCTCAGCCTGCAGAATGTGCTGAACAAACCTCTATTCTTTGTAAAGTACCCAAGGTCCAGTGTTTTGTTATAGCAACAGGAAATAAACTAAGACTTTTGTGAAAGTCAATGAAGACTGTGACAAAACAGTCTTCTCTTAGAAAAAAAGAAGTAAATAAGCCAGGTGTGATGGCTCACACCATTAATCTCAGCAGTCAGGAGGCAGAGGCAGCTAGGTGGATCTCTCTAGATCGAGGCCAGACTCGTCTACATAGGCCAGCTAGGGCTACAGGGAGACACTGTCTAAATAAATAAATAAATAAACAAACAAACAAACAAACAAATAAATAAATAAATAAATAAATAAATAAATAAATGAGAAAGTAGATGTATCCATAGCCCTCTGAAACACACCCAACTTATATCACACAGTGCTGGGATCTTTAAATATCGACTTAACAGTGTTACAGATGGTGAAAAGTCTGTAGACTAGCTGAGGTTAGAGGCAGAGCCAAAACAACCGCACCACAGAAGCCTCCACATTCAGGAGGAACAGCTTCCTACAGGCCATGTGGTACGAGCCCGCGAGAAGCAACAGCAGTGTTCCTGCCCTTAGAAACGGGACGTGTGTTGAAATATGAGTGACTGAAACGAATCCGATCAGGAATTTTATGGATCTCTCTGGAAACACAGTGAGTTCCTAATTGTGCTTGTGCCCCCCTGAGATTTGAGTGCAGCTTCTGCCTCTGCAGCCTGACTCCACTGACCACAGGTCACAGCCCTTAGTGCCACTCAAAGAAACACCCTTTCTTTTTTTTAACTTATTTATTTTTATTTTATGTGTATGAGCGTATTGCCTGCATGTGTGTAAGTGCACCCATGTAGTGCAAAGCCCTCAGAGGTTGGAAGAAGGCTTCCGTTCCCTTGAAACTGGAATTATGGATAGTTGTTAGCTGCCGTGTGGGTGCTAGGATTCGAACCAGGGTCTTTTGCAAGAAGAGCCAGTGCTCTTAACTGCTGAGCCTTCTCTCCAGCCTACAAACACCGTTTCTTAAATGAGCCATGATGTGAGAGGAGGAAATGTCAATGCGAGTGTCCACTTCTAGTCCCTGGGAATTGTGCTTCTTTTTTCTTTCCTTTTTTTTTTTTTTTT
>VZQC01005840.1:2304972-2349827 GCA_009823505.1 Rhizomys pruinosus
GTCTCTCTCCTCCTCCCAGTCTCTCTCCTCCTCACAGTCTCTCTCCTCCTCACAGTCTCTCTCCTCCTCCCAGTCTCTCTCCTCCTCCCAGTCTCTCTCCTCCTCCCAGTCTCTCTCCTCCCCACAGTCTCTTTCCTCCTCACAGTCTCTCTCCTCCTCCCAGTCTCTCTCCTCCTCCCAGTCTCTCTCCTCCTCCCAGTCTCTCTCCTCCCCACAGTCTCTCTCCTCCTCACAGTCTCTCTCCTCCTCACAGTCTCTCTCCTCCTCACAGTCTCTCTCCTCCTCACAGTCTCTCTCCTCCTCACAGTCTCTCCTACTCACAGTCTCTCTCCTACTCACAGTCTCTCTCTTACTCACAGTCTCTCTCCTCCTCACAGTCTCTCTCCTTCTCACAGTGTCTCTCTCCTCCTCACAGTGTCTCTCTCCTCTGCTTCTCACAGTCTCTCTTTCCTGTCTTGGAGCTCAAATTCTGTCATCTTTTGGATCCAGCTTTACATTTTTTTTCTTAAAAGTGTGTGGTTTTTGCATGGTGGCACACACCTTTAATCCCAGTACTCAGAGGCCAGTAGATCACTGTGAGTTAGAGGCCAACCTAGTCTACATTCTGAGTTCTAGGCCAGCCAGGCATACATAGTGAGACATTGTCTCAAAATAAAATAAAAAAAAAAATAGAAATATTTGTCTGACATGAAGGATTGTGCTGGGCCCTTTAACAAAAGGGGATCATATTCTTCAGCAGCTTTCAGAGAATTCTGTTGAGGGATTTTTTTTTTTTTTGGAACTGGAGTTAAGATGGTTCTCAGCTGCCATGTGGGTGCTGGGGATCGAACCCAGGTCCTCTGCAAGAGCAGTTGGTGCTCTTAACTGCTAGGCCATCTCTCCAGCCCCCAAGGGGATTTTTTTTTTTTCTAAGTAGTGAAAAAATAATAATGGTACTGGATTTATTCAGCAAAACAAAACAGTAAACATTTGTTAAATAAGTTTTTTCTTAATTAATCCAGGCTAGGTATAGTGACATGTGTCCTTATTCCCAACACTTGTTAGGCTAAGGCAAAAAGATCATGAGTTTGAGGCTAGCCTGGGCTGCATAGTGAAACAACTGTCTCAACAAAACTAAAAAGCAAAATAAAAAATTAAATGTATATCTAATTTTAAGAATAAAATAAGGTGGGTATGGCAACACACACACCTTTAATCCCAGCACTCTGACAGCAGAGGCAGGGAGAGTTCCATGAGATCTAGGCCAGCCTGGTCCACATAGTGACTTCCAGGCACACTGGGACTAGGGAGAACCTGTCAAAAACAAAACAAACAAACAAACAAAACACTGCTCTTCCCTCCCCAAAAGTCTTCATTATTTTCTATCCACATGGACACACGTTTGCACACACATGCATGGACAAGCATTCTCATAGTCTGTAGATTTACTGTGTGAGTTTCCAGGAGTATTTACTGAGATGATACTGTAGGAATAGTGCCAGTGTAGACTCTTGGCCCTTTGACACACAAACACACCATTGATTCATCTCACCTTCCAAATGGTGAGCTTGGAGCCTGACAATGAACTCTTGGAATTGCTGTGCTATTTTTGTTTTGTTTTATCATTTTACTTTTTGTTTATTTAGTTATTTATTTTTTGTCTTTTTGAGATAGTGTCTCCCTGTAGCCCCAACTGGCCTGGAACTTGCTATGTAGACCAGAGTGGCTTTGATCTCACACAGATCCACCTGCCTCTGCTTCCCAGTGCTGGGATTGAAGGTTTGTGGCACTGACCCAGCAAGTTCTGGGTTTTATTTTAATGATCTCATTCTTACTCATAAAGAGCTTTAGGAGTTCTGAAATGACATCTTGAATATTTGCCTCTGATAATCCTGAGGTAATTTGGGGTTGTGTGAGGAAAACTCAGATCAGGCTTGACTGAAAATGTCAGTCTTTAAAATTCTGTACAGCTGAAGATGATTTAGCTCCCTTTTGAGTATGACTTCTTTTCCTTCTTCTCCAGTCATGGGAAAGATCAGAGTTAGGGAATCCCTGCCTGCTATCCATGGGAGATGGAAGAATCTTCCAAGTCTTCACAGCAGCATGAGAAACTCTGACCTGGGGCTGTCACGTGGCCAGCACTCACCTGGGGGGTTCCAGGCAGGGTTCTCTCCAAGGCTGCCCCATAGCATCCAGATGCAGCAGCAACTTGTGCTGTCCTGTTGCTTACCTGTCCTGCCCACCTTGTCTGCTTGTCAGGGATGCACTAACCTGTCCTTTACTCTGTCATCCCTCCAACACTGCAGCCAGCCTGGGAAGCTTCTGCTGTTGACAGGGTGACACACAAGACTGTAAGGCTTAACCCCAAAAAGGTTGGGTAGAGCCATGTGGTGCCTTCTGGCCAGTGTGCTGTGCAGGAAAAGAAGGCATTTCTGGAATCATAGAGAACCCTATGCAAGATCCAGGGTAATTAGAAGCTGATACACCCAGACTACAGCAGTTGGACAATGGGGCCTCTGGGGGGGTGGGGTGTGCTTCCAAGTGACCATGAGGAACAGAGTCCTGCCAACATGTGTGGCGCATATCATGGGTGCGTGGAATGAAGATGGCCGTGTTAAAACACTGAGCCATTGGGCTGTTTACCTTGGCAGTTCCCCCCATGAATCCAGTGACTTCAGCTGGCTTTGCTCCTTACCACCTGATGGAAAAGCCAGGCATTTCCATCAGAACGTTCTGCTCATTTATCCAGCGAGCCTGCTTTCCAGCCCTGGGGTTGGACATACAGATTTAGTCACACAGATGAAAATTCCTCAAGATGCCCTCCCCCTGTGGAGACACATCACCTTCGGGACGTCTCAGCATCTCTCCCCTTCTCTTCCAAACACCTTCATGGGCACCTTGGAAGAGAGTAGCTGAGAAGTCCCAGGTCACAAGGATGTGCTGCCACCCTTCCTATGGGAAGCTCAGGCATCAGTGATACCCTCAGAATACTAGTGCTGCCACCCTTCCTATGGGAAGCTCAGGCGTCAGTGATACCCTCAGAATACTAGTGCCCTCCCCCAGACTTCAGTTCTCTGCCCGTTTTTCTAAAATCAAAGACTTGCCTTCGGACATATCAAAAATGCTACTTTGTGCTAGGTATGGTGGCACACGCCTTTAATCCTAGCACTCAGGAGGCAGAGGGAGGCGGATGGATCTCTGTGAGTTCAAGGCCAGCCTGGTCTACAGAATGAGCTCTAGGCCAGCTGGGATTTAAAGGGAGACCCTATCTCAAAAATACAAAAAAAAAAAAAAACATAGGGGCTGGAGAGATGGCCTAGCGGTTAAGAGCGCCAACCGCTCTTGCAGAGGACCTGGGTTCGATCCCCAGCACCCACATGGCGGCTGAGAACCGCCTGAAACTCCAATTCCAGGAGAACTCCAGTTCTAGGGGAATCAGACACCCTCCTCTGACCTCTGTGGCATTGCACGACACGGGTGCACAGACCTACATGCAGACATTTATACACATAAAAAATAAATAAAAATTTAAAAAATGGGATGTAGCATTCAGAAAAATTACTTAAAAAATACAAAAATAAAAATAAATGCTACTTTGTTCCACTGCTCCCTGAGGGAACACTCACATTTCTGTATTTTCTCTCTCCCATAGAAGAACTCAGCTGCTGTCCACTGAGAGCCAAGAGCTAGGATCTCAGGTTCATCCCAGGTTACAAAATGAGCTTAAATATTACCCATGAGTTCCTGAACAAATGCCTCCAGCTAAAACTTACCCATTTTCCAGGGTTTCTTTGTCTTCAGTTTAAGCCCGCCCCTCCTGATATTTTTAGATTTGCTGTTATGCCTAGGAATGAGGAGTTTTGGTGGGGATGTAAGAAAAATAATGTGTCTTTTAATTAAAAGCACGTGACAGAGACAACTCAGTCATGGAAAATAAGGAAAGCATTTCTTCCACTGGCCACAACTCAGCAGAGCAGCAAGGGTCGAGTCTCCCATGCCTGCTCCAGAAGGCAGGCCTTGTTTTCGCTGTCTGTGGGATCCACTTGAGAGCCGCATACCCTATTCTTGACTTGCCATTCACCCTCACAGAATGAGAGTGGGCCTGAGCTGGAAGGGAACTTCCGGGATGAGTGTCACATCAGAAGGCTCAGGGCCAAGGAAGGGCAGGGAGGTGACTGAGATGGTCCAGGTTGTTGAGGACCTAGACCCACCTTTCACCCACTGAATCCATTTGCCAAATCCTGCTTCTTAGCTGCACTGATATTCAAAGAAACATCTGTTTCTGGTGAGGAGCAATTTCATGTTCTATCCCTCAGGTCCTTGGGAACAAAAGGTATCAAGGACACAGATAAATATCTATCCAGTGACTGGACTTTCACTCATTCTCCCTCACACTCTTTTTTTTTTTTTTTTTTTGGTCTTTTTGAGACAGGGTCTCCCTGTAGCCCCAGCTGTCCTGGAATTCGCTCTGTAAAGCAGGCTGGCCTTGAACTCACAAAGATCCGCCTGCCTCTGCCTCCCAAGTGCTAGGATTAAAGGCATGCTCCACCATGCCCGGCTCTCCCTCACACTCTTAATGCTGTTTCCCCCTTTCCAACAACTTTTTTTTCCCTTTCTTTCAAACTGAATCTAGCCTTGAGTATACATTCCTAGCTTAGACAGTTGGTTGCAGACTGGTTTGTTAACTCAAATTTATTTTTTTTAATTTTTATTATTTATTTTTTATATGTATGAATGTACTGTCTGCATGGAGGTTTGTGTACCCATGTTGTGCAATGCCTGGGAGGTCAAAAGAGGGTGTCGGATTCCCCTGGAACTGGAGTTAAAGATGGTTCTCAGCCACCATATGGGTGCTGGGGATCGAACCCAGGTCCTCTGCAAGAGCAGTCGGTGCACTTAACCTCTAGGCCATCTCTCCAGCCCCTCAAATTTTTTTTAATAAAAAAATCTGATTTCACATTTTCTTACAATACTTCATTTAGTTTCAGTCTGTAAAATGCCATTATCAAATGTGTTTACAACTAGTTGTTCTCCAGTTGCATATAGCAAGTCAAAGTTCCATTCCCCACTCTCAGGTAACTTACACTGAGTGGAACATAGCATTCACTAGAGTGAGAGCCTATAGCTCAGACACTTGCCTCTCCCTTGTCAATTCAAACCTGAGAGGAAGGCTGTGGAGCAGGAATGACCAAGGGCACTGATCAGAGATTACCACCTAGGCTCAGGGAAATCTGGACAAAGACAATCAATTCATGTCATGCAGCAAACAGACAGAGCCCGTGCTCTGGAAGTTCTATTCTGCCCACTAGGAAAATGAGGATTCTTGACATCTGCTAGAATCCAATCCAAAGGAGCTTTGTGACCAAAAGGAGAAACTTACTAGAAGACTCACACATGGGTTGGGGGGACAGGAAGGCTATCAGAGATGGGACCAGAGACTCAAAATCCTGGCATGCCCCCTCCCTACCCACTCCTAGTTCCCTCTCTTTTCTTCCCTCTCCTTCCTCTGCATCTTCCCATGGTTTGCCTTGATTTTCCCAAACTGGCTTCATCCATGCAGTGAAACCCTGAGCTCATCTATGTTTCCAGCAAGGAAAAGATTAGCTCCTCTGCATTTCAAGTTGCAAATTCTCCTAGCAATGGCTCAGTTGGGCTGATGGGAGTCAACTGCATATTTCCAGCCCTGGGTATTGAGGAGAAATCACTGAGACCCCACAATCACCTTGATTCATATCTACCACATGTAATGATGTCTAAGCACCTTAACTTCTCAAGCCTTAGTTTCTTGGTTATAAAATGAGATACCATGTGGGTGGGGACCAAAATAATTCCATCTTCAAAAGCTATTGATCATTTTACACAGCTAAGCAATGATAAAGGCTGATGTACCATCTGCCATATGTGAAGACTCAATAAATGTTCATTTTTCTGCCAAGGTGACTCTTAAAGTCAAAGAAGTCAGTACATAAAAATGGAGAGGAAAATTACCTGAAATGCAGGGACCAGGTGGGAAATGCTATACAATTCAGAGTAAGAGACACTACAGGAGTTGATAAAAGGACGGCAACTGAGCCGTCAATCATTCCCACCTATAAATTGCCCATAAGATCTATGTTCTAGAAACAGAGTGGGGAGGGGGGAAGCATCAGCTATTGAACACCTTGAATGTCAAGTTGATCAATTTATCTGTGGCTGGTGAGACTTTTTTTGCTACCAAGGGGAAGATTATTTTAGTCAAGAAACATTTTAAGGCCAATATAAAAAGAATTGTAAAAGTTTGGATTTTGATGAACTCTGAGGAGTAAAACCTGAATTTGCTACCTTTCCTTTTATGTTTTGGAGTCAGGCCAATGCATGTTCCCAGCTATGCAGATAACCGGGATTTATTACCACTTCTCTAAAACTGTTCCCTGTGTTGTCTTCCCTCATACATTTCATTCTAAAGTCTTATGAGAGGGAAAATGGATGTCATATTATACATTTTTCAGGTAAGATTACTATACCCATGGAACACAAAAATCCATAGATGGTAAAACTGCCACTTTTCCCAAATCTTTAAGGACTAGTGCATCTAAGTAAGACCTTGTGTTTTGGCATCAAATCAATTTGATTCACACCAACTTCTGTTCTTCATAACTAATATGAAATGCAATATCTTGGTGGCACAGAATTGAACTCGACCCCATCTTGTTGTTCCTTCTCCTTTCTCTGGAATTCCTCATAGCCTCTATTCTCCAGTTTGTAAAAGACTGCGGCATCTAATAAGTCACTAGAATGTACCTGCCCCGGGTTTCATGTCCCTACACATGGCAATGCCATGCTCTCCACCACTGTGGCTTATGGAGTCTCTCACGATTGAACTCATGGCTCGCAAGGTTCAGTCTATCCTCAGAGCTTTGACTCAGCTCTCAATCTGAACTCCAGACCCAATCTCTCCTTGAAGCCTCATCTTTTATCACCTTGTCCTCTGACTCTTACAGCATCAATACTTTAATCTCAATCAAAGGTTGCCTGGCATTGCAATTTGATTTTGACACATCTGTGTTATATTTATCTGTTCAGTAGTGCCCAGAACAATGTCTAACACAGTACATGTTCCATAAATATACACACAAGTGAGTATGTGAGTAGAATGCTTTTCCAGTCTAGGCATAGTGGTGCACTCCTTTAATCCTAGCACTCATGAGGCAGAGGCAGAGGCAAAGGCAGAGGCAGACTCTGTGGTTTTGAGGCCAGCCTGGTCTACATAGCAAGTTCTAGCCCAGTCAGGGATGCATACTAAGACCCTACCTCAAAAAAAATTTTTTTTCCACACAGGCTGACATTTTTATTGTTCATGGAACTAAAGTCTTTCTCATGTTTAAGTCTAAACCTAGCAGATTTTGGCTCAATCTTGTCAATTACTTTCAGACCAAATTGCCTTGTGGCTCTAGAAAAACCAAGAACAATGTCTAGAGAAAGACTGAAACAGGATGTCATAAAGAGATGACACTGAACTATGTCAGGAGATAGGGACAAAAAATGGGCAAACACCCCAAATCCTGGTCCAATAACTGCATTGTATCTCTAATCAATCACCAAAATGTGGGATCTATGCTCTATAGCAAGTAAGCTACTCTGTTTAAGCCCAAGACAATCCATAGACACCTACCAAAACATATACAGTCCTCACCTCTTTGTCAGCAGAATAAATTCCTGTAGTACACAGGTGCATCTATGTGAAGCTCTAATCATTTGGTCATTGTCAACCTAGCACAAAGCTTGTCACCCTATTAACAAAACAAAACAAAACAAAAAACCTCTTCCAGTTCCAAGGCTGGGGTGGTAATCACAACTAGGTAGTAGGCCATCAAAAGCACTGACAGGTGACGCTCAGAATTAGGAACCCAGTATCCCCTCTCCCTTGTCATACTGAATACCCAACCATCCCTCTATGCCAGAAATCAGCTTGGTTAGAAAAAGAGAAGAAACTCCCATAGATGGAACATTGGTCAATAAGAACATATGTGCTGGGCGTGGTGGTGCACACCTTTAATCCTACCACTTGGGAAGCAGAGGCAGGCAGATCTCTACAAGTTCAAGGCCAGCCTGGTCTCAAAAACACCAAAAAACAAAAACAAAAACAAAAAACCTGTCTCTATTGCTTCTCGGCCTTTTGGCTAAGATCAAGTGTAGTATCTGTTCTTATCAGTTTAATATCTGATATGTCCTCTATCTGAGGACAATATATTAAATGGATTTTTGGCAAAAAAAAACCCCACAAACCTGTCTCAAAAAGACCAAAAAAAAGGAGCATATGCTATTTTAAACCAGAAAATATTCCATTATCCATGCAAGGAGCCAGTATATCCTTTTTTTTTTTTTTTTGCTTTTTTAATTTTTTCATTGTTTTATATATACATTTTGTACAAGATTATATTACAAATAAAATCTAGACCTGTGTCCCCTTCCCTACCACCCCACCCACCAGAGCTCATGCATTCTGCCAAGCATGTTTTTCATCTTTTTCTCAATCTTTCTCAAAATTCTCGATATAGAAGTTGACTGTTTCAAGCAGAAGTTCACCATTTCAGTCAGTTCTTTGACTCAGTCTTTTCTGTTATTGTTGTTCTTTCCAATATGCACCACTCCCAACTACTTGGACTGTTAAGTTCATTCAAACCCTAGTCTGGAGATCCCTGCACCAACAAAGGAATAGCAAAGAATGCAATATGCAAGCAGGCATTTATTGTGAGGCTGGCTAGCCAGGGTCAAGCCTCCTTCCTGATGCGCAGGTCAGGGCTAGATAGGCAAGACCCTGAACAAAGGGGTCAGGTTACATTTATAGGTCCTTCAGGCCATTGTCCTGAGGCCTGCGCTTTTTAGGGTCAATCATTTTGTACCAGTACATACAATTGTAACCTATAACCTATCAATTTAAACATGCCTTACCTATTATCCAATGGGCTTAAAAATTAACATTGCATAGTTACTGCTCAAGCAATTCCCACACAAGCGGTGAAACCTTCCAACTGTCATGTAGATAACAGCTTTGAACATCTGCTTGTGGGCAGGGTTAAGCAATACGGTTGAGCAAGCCATGAGTAAGCTATTTTGGGCTGTAATTGGAAACTTTCCTCCTGACGGCCTGGTTTCCCTCAGCACATCCATTGGGGTCTGTCCTTACATTCCCCCCCTTTTCTAGTTACAATGAGGACGCATCCTCATGCTGGGGTTTATCCTGGGGCAGGGCTTGATACTGTTGTCTTAGGACTAGAAGTTGGACTGAGTTAATTCTGTCCTTTACAAACCCTACGAGCTGGTTTAGGATCCACGGACCAATTGTGACAATGAGTAAGATAATAATTATAGGTCTGGCTAGGGCAGAGAGGAGGGTTGCAAACCACGGAGATTGGTTAAACCAGGATTGGTACCAGCTCTCTTGAGCCTCTCTCTCTCATTTTCGTTCTTCTAACCCTTTTCTCAGTTTGGTCATAGAATCTCTCACAATTCCAGTGTGATCTGCATAAAAACAACACTCTTCACCCAGGGCTGTACAGAGCCCCCCGTTTTTTAGGAACATCAAGTCTAGACCCCTCCTGTTTTGAAGGACCACCTCAGCAAGTGAGGACAGAGATTTTTCTAGATGGCTAATGGATTTTTCTATTCGGTCTAGGTCTTCGCCGACCGCAGCCCTCAGGGAAGATAAGCCAGAGTTCTGGGTGACTAGAGAAGTGATACCTGTCCCGGCTCCTGCTAGTCCTATTCTGAACAGGGTTGCTATGGTCATCGTGGTGATGGGCTCTCTCTTACTTCTGTATTGTCTGTCGGTCCCGCTGGACCGACAGACAATACAGAAGTACTGGATGAGGTACTCAGGGGGGTGGTAGATTATCCTGGGCACAATTATGATCATCAGGCAGAACTCTTGGGACTGATTAAACACGGACCTTGCCAAGTGTGGAGTTAATCCAGTACATGAGCACACCTACCGAGCGCCCTGATCTGGTGTTACCCATACAGAATTGTTCCAACCTGGTGTTGTTATAGTATGGACACAGCTTGCTTTTGTTTGAAGGGACATTTCCCACACAAAGTCCCATGCCCGTTACTTGAGTCATAGTCATCCCAACGCCAGGGTGAGGATCCCACCCGCCATGAGGAGCAGTGGTGTCGACCGTATAGGAACCGTTGGTCCCGACTGCCTCATAGAATGGGGGGGAGGCAGTAAAACATAGCCAACAAGCTTCAGTCAGGTTTGGGGCAGTGTGGTTTAGAGCCATATACACGGCCTGCATAATGGACTCAAGAGATCTACTGGGCATAGGGTGGAATGATGTGGTTATCTGGATTGTGGAGTTGGGAAATGTGGATGCCTGGATTGTGGGGTTTGGAAATGTGGATGCCTGGACCTTTACTGGCTTCTGTGTCTGGGTTTTTACTGACCATGGAGCCCTGGAGCCTAACCTGCTGGGGTTCCTTAGTACAGTGTTTGGACCCACCAACTTGGATAAGGCCTCCACTCTGAGTAGGATTTGAAAAACGAGGCCATTCCATGGTCGGGCGTACTGCATTAGGCCCCAATTGAGTCCACTAGTCCAGCGTTCATCTTGTTTTCCCTTGTTGGTAAAGGTAATTTTTAACAGGGTCATGTGAGGACTGTAGTTTACTCCCCAGGAACTGCACTTCAAAGGGGCCACAAACTCTACTCGAATCAGTTCATTAGTTACCTTCCATTTCCAGCATCCATCGACGGAATCCATACAACTCCACTCTGCACAGTAATAGGTGGCGGGCCCCCCACACCTTTTACTGCCTTCCTTTCTAGTTTTATAACCAGGGCATGTGAAGAAACCATTACGCCTCATTGTGGCCCAGGCCCTCATCACGTTGGGTCCTTGGAATCCCCAATCTGTCCATGCATGTTCTAGACAGAAATACAATTCTGGGAAGCACTGATGTAGTGCTGCTGCCTCACATACAGTGGTGTTGTATTCTTCGTAGTTTTCTTCACACCAGATGACCCACGTCTGCTTAAACGGCTGGTGAGGGCTGCGGTTGTCGGTGGATGAGACCACTCCAAATAGTAGGGTCAGAGTCATACAGAGAGCCAGTGTTACCTTTAACAAGCCGCGGAGGGTACGGGGGCCTGACTTCCAGGGTCTCGAACTAGTCATAGTTTGAGAGGATTTGTTGGATGTTGTTGTATGTTCCATTCTTGGTGGCTTCCGGCCCATCTAACATGGGAGGAGAGTATCCATGGCCCAATTCCGTCGACCTTAAGGGCAGTGGGAGTAACATGGAGAATGACATAGGGTCCCTTCCAATGGGTTTCTAAGGTCTTAGCACTATGTCTTTTTACCCAAACTGTTTCTCCTTCTTTATAATCATGGCTTGGGGTTCTTCCCCCCTTACTCTCATGAAATGCCCTGACCATGGGCCAGATTTGTTTATGAATTTTGGAGAGAGCAGTGAGGGCAGAGTGATACTCTGGGACACCATCTGGCCTCAGGAGAACTCTTCTAATGATGGGGGGTGGAGCCCTGTACATAATTTCGAATGGGGTTAGCCCCTTAATATAAGGAGTGTTTCTGGCCCGAAATACCATGAAGGGAAGGAGAGTCACCCAATCCCCACGAGTCTCAAAGCATAATTTGGATAAAGTCTCCTTCAAGGTCCTGTTCATTCTTTCTACCTGCCCAGAGCTCTGGGGATTATATTCACAATGTAATTTCCAATTAGTCCCCAGTGCTTGAGCAAGCCCTTGCAAGACTCTGCTTACGAAAGCAGGCACATTATCCGACCCTATCTGTTCCAGGACCCCATATCTGGGAATCACTTCCTCTAAGAGTACTTTAATGACTGTTTTACTGGTTTCCCTCTTAGTTGGAAAAACCTCCACCCAACCCGAAAAGGTATCTACCAAAATGAGCAAGTAGCGGTATCCATACCTCCCAGGTCTTACCTCAGTGAAGTCTATCTCCCAGCTCCTCCCAGGGCTTCTTCCCACCTCCCTAGCACCTGTATGGGCCCCATTCTGCCGGGCTGGTTTCATTTGGGCACACGATCAGCACGCGTCAGAGGTCTGTAATCGTCCCACTTGCTCTGGGAAAGTCAATTGCACTGATGCGAATAGTTCAGAAGTTTTCCTGCTGTTCAGGTGGTGGCCTTATGCAAATTTTGTGCTAGGAAAGTCCCGAGATCTCGTGGGAGAATAAGGACGCCCTCCAGGGTGTATTGCCACTCCTCTGCCCTTCATCTCCTCATCTCCCCCAGTTGGCCACCTTTTGTTTATCCACTGTAAATCTTCAGTTGAGTAGCTCAGTTGTAGAGGGAGTGTGTGGGGAGTTCCGGGTCTGGGAGCAGGAGGGAGAGTGCAGACGGGGGTGTCCCTTCCCGGGCTATCTGGCGAACTTTCTCGTCAGCTCTCCTGTTTCCTATTGCTTCAGTACCCATGTCCTTTTGATGCCCCAGGACGTGACAGCTACCGCTTTTAACAGTCACTGTATCTCAGCGAGGTTTTTAAGTTCTTTTCCATCCACTGTTTGGAATCCCCATTCCTGGTAGATGGCCCCGTGTACATGTAAGGTAGCGAATGCATACCTGCTGTCTGTGTAGATGTTGACGCAGCATCCCTGCGCCTGCTCAAGGGCTTCAGCCAGAGCTATCAATTCGGCCTTTTGTTCTGATGTACCGGGGGCCAAGGCTCTACTCCACACCACATGCCCATCCTGATCGACTATGGCCACCCCGGCTCTGCACACTCCATCCTGTATGTAGCTGCTTCTGTCTGTGTACCGGTGGGTCAGGCAATTTTCCAGGGGGACGTCTCTCAAATCAGGGTGGACTTCGGTGGTGCTAGCCAGAATTTCCAGGCAGTCATGAATCAGAGGCTTCTGTTCTGGCATAGGCAGTAAGCTTGCCGGGTTGAGGGTGGTGGGACAGGTGAATGTCACTCGAGGGCTATCCATCGGTAGGCCTTAATAGTGCATGAGGTGGGCATTAGTCATCCACTTACCGGGGGGTTGCTTCAGTACTCCTTCAATGGGATGTGGGGTTATCACACATAACTGCTATCCGAATGTCAGCTTGTCAGCCTCCTTTACCAGAAGAGCAACTGCGCCTATGATTCTCAAGCATGGGGGCCAACCCGCGGGCTACTGCATCCAGGCATTTGGACAGGTATGCCACTGGGCGTTTCCATGAACCGAGCTTTTGGGTCAGAACTCCCTTGGCCACCCCCCTCTTCTCATCTGCATATAGGATAAAGGGTTTTAGGGGGTCTGGGAGGGCCAGGGCCGGTGCCTGTAGGAGGGCCTCTTGCAGTTTTTCAAAGGCTGTTTGTTGGCCTTCTTTCCATTCCCAAATTTTGGTCTCTTTGGTGGCCTCATATAAGGGTTGAGCAATCTCTGCAAAATTAGGAATCCAGAAGCAGCAGTAGCCTACTGACCCTAGAAACTCCCTAACTCCTCTCATGAAATAGGAGTAGGCAGGTGGAGGATAGTTTCTTTCATAGCCTCGGTCAGCCATCTGGCCCCACCCTTCAGTTTATACCCTAAGTAGGTCACTGGGTTTGGCAGATCTGAGCCTTCTTTGCACTGGCCCAGTAACCTAAATCCCCTAGGAGTGTCAGTAAACGGCCTGTCATTCGCTGGCAACTGCCTCTGAATGGGGCTGCCAACTGTAGGTCATCCACATACTGTAACAGGGTCCCCTCTAGGTTGGCCTTTCTAAAGGGCTCTAGATCCTGTCCCAAAATTTCATTGAACAGGGTTGGAGAGTTTTTGAACCCTTGGGGCAGTCTAGACCATGTCAGTTGTTGACTTTTTCCTTCCTCTTGCCATTCAAAGGCGAATAGAGCCTGGCTGCTCTCTGACAAGGGAATACTGAAGAAGGCATCCTTCAGGTCCAGGGTGGTATACCATTGGAGGGTAGGACTCAGGTGCCCCAAGAGGGTGTATGGGTTTGGTACCGTGGGGTGTATATCTTCCACGTGCGCATTTACTTGCCTTAAATCTTGCACCGGGCGGTAGTCTTTCCCTCCTGGCTTTTGTACCAGCAGGAGAGGTGTGTTCTATGCCGAACGACAGGGCCTCAATACCCCCTCCTGTAACAGCCTGTGGATATGTGCGGAGGGGTATCTATCTATCCAGTAGGTCATGTTAGGGGGCACATGTAGGTTCTCGGGCTCCCTGAATAATCTGTATTCATCATGGGTGGATAGGATCAAGATATGTAATGGGACTCCCTGTCCATCTGTGACCCAGATTCCCCCTGGTTCAAAATATATTCTGGCTCTGACTTTGGTCAGGAGGTCCCTCCCCAACAGTGGCGCCAGACTATCGGGGACTACCAGGAATGAGTGCGTGACCTGGTGTCTTCCTAAGTCGACTTTACGACTGGTGGTCCATGGGTAAGCCTTCAACCCGGTTGCCCCCTGCACTATGCTTGTTTTGTCCTTTCTTAATTGAATGTGATCCTGGGTAAGAACAGAATGCTGTGCCCCTGTATCTACCATAAATCCCACGGGTTTCCCCTCCACGTACATCGTTACCCAGGACTCAGGGAGGGGATCCGAGTCCCGTCTCCCTCAGTCATCTTCCCCTGTTACTAACACCTTAGCCCAGTCTCCCTCTCCTTTTTCCTCAATGCGGTAGGTCCTTCTTTCTTCTCTCAACCTGCCTCTTTCCCTCCCCCACTCTGGACACTTGTTTTTCCAATGTCCGAGCTTCTTGCAATAGGCACACTGGTCCTCGCCCAATCACTGGCGGCGAGCCCCTCCTTTCCGATCAGATGGAGGGGCTGTCCTCCCAGACCCCACCAAAAGAACCCTTACCATTTACTTTTGAGCTCGCCTGTTTTCCTTTGTCTGATAATCTCTATCCTCCTTTCTTATTCTATCCTCTCTCTCTTCCTTTGATTCCCGGGTGTTATATACCTTTTCTGCCACTTGTAGTGCCTCAGCTATGGTCATGGTCCCAATATTTTCTCTAGAATTGTTTTTTTTCATATGTCCGATGCAGATTGGCTTATGAAGGAGAAAAGGACTGTGGGGCAGTTAATCTCACTCTTGGGGTCTAGTGGAGTGTATTGCCTGTAGGTGTCATACAATCGTTCTAGGAAAACAGCCAGGCTTTTGGTTTCCCCTTATATAATTGCTCTCACTTTTAAATAACTGGTCGGCTGCCTGGCGGCTGCCCAGAAACCTGCTTCTAGACTCTAGTGGTAGACTCGGAGACACTCCCTACCTGTGATGGTCCCATAGTCCCAGTCCGGTCTAGTTAATGGGAAGACTTCATCGATCAAGTTGGGGAGAGCCGTAGGGTGGCCATCTTCTCCTGGCACATTCTTGCGGGCCTCCAAAACAATTCTCTCCCTTTCCTTGGTGCTGAAAAGGGTTCTTAAAAGTTGTTGGCAATCATCCCAGGTAGATGTATGAATGAACATAATAGATTCTATCAGCCCTGTAAGACCTTTAGGGTCCTGTGAGAATGGAGGATTTTGTGACTCCCAATTATACAGATCACTAGAGGAAAAGGGCCAGTACTGATATTGTTGTCCTCTGAGACCTGCACTTGTGACGGCGCACACCAGTAGGAGGGGAACTGTTTCAAGGGGGTTGGAGGTGGAGGAAACAGGGTCCATGTGGCCCGCTGCATGGGGGCGGAGACAACAGGGTGCCTCTTCCAGGTCTGGAGGGTTAGGCCGTCGCTCTTCAGAGGAGTCCGGTGCAGTCGGGGGGGGGTCCTGGGAGTCAAGGATTGTGATCAGGGAGCTTAAGTGGGAGGTCTCTCAACCTCTGCCTCAAGATCAATGAGAAGGGAAGGTTGTGATTCTGGGAGGACAGGTTTCTGTGGAGGCAAAGGTTCAGGGGGCTGAGGCAGGGGGTACAGGGGCCTGGACTCTGATGAGGTCTTTCGGGACTCAAGAGCCAGGATGGGAAGGGGTGTGTTGGGGTTTAGGAATGAAGTGAGCCACTCAGAAGGCTCATCAAGGAGAACGTCCCATATTCTGATATAAGGGATTTGGTCAGGATATCCACGTTTTCCTGGTTGAGTTACAATCCTTTTGACCTGTGTAATAACATCCCGGGAAAGGGATCCAGCCGGGGGCCATCCTACTCCAAAGGCAGGCCATTCTGAGGAACAAAAAGTGTCAAACTTACCTTTTCTGATCACAAAGCCCATGTTTTGAGCTTTCTTCTGGACTTCTGAGAAATGGCTTAGGAGCAAGTCTTTAGGAGTAGATAGAGAATGACCCATAGTGGGAAAGACGAACAGTAGGAAACAAATACAAAGAATGCCGACAGCAAATGAAAATGAGACTCCTATCACACACCAGTCAGTAAGCCACTGAGTCAGTCTCACGGTTCTGCACTCACTCGGACCAGTCCTTCTCTCACTCAGGTGCACACCACATTCACCACCACTACCTGGGAGCTCCTGAATCCACCTGAATGGCATCCACAGGATCTTGACTTCCAGGAGGGGGAATTCCTCCAATCCCTCGCCTAGCGCCAGGTTGCCTGGAGAGGAGTTCCTCTCAAAACCGGGAGGTATAAAGAACCTCAAAACCAGGGAGGTATAAAAACCTCTTAGAAGGAGCCCCTCTCCTTCCCAGTCAGGGTTGGCCGTTACCCTGCCGCGGCTACCAGATACAGACCAGATACAGGACACCGGTGCACATTCCAGATGCAGGCCCATTCCCTGTGTCCATTTATCAGTGGGAATATCTCGGTGGGACCTCCAAATGTTAAGTTCATTCAAACCCAAGTCCGGAGATCCCCGCACTGACAAAGGAACAGCAAAGAATGCAATATGCAAGCAGGTGTTTATTGCGAGGTTGGCTAGCCAGGGTCAAGCCTCCTTCCCAACGCGCAGGTCAGGGCGAGATAGGCAAGACCCTGAACAAAGGGGTCGGGTTACATTTATAGATCCTTCAGGCCGTTGTCCTGAGGCCTGTGCTTTTTAGGGCCAATCATTTTGTACCAGTACATACAATTGTAACCTATCAATTTAAACATGCCTTACCTATTATCCAATGGGCTTAAAAATTAACATTGCATAGTTCCCGCTCAAGCAATTCCCACACAAGTGGTGAAACCTTCCAACTGTCATGTAGATAACAGCTTTGAACATCTGCTTGTGGGCAGGGTTAATCAGTACAGTTGAGCAAGCCATGAGTAAGCTATTTTGGGCTGTAATTGGAAACTTTCCTCCTGATGGCCTGGTTTCCCTCGGCACATCCATTGGGGTCTGTCCTTACAGGACAAAATCTCAAGGAGCCCTGCACAAGAAATAAGAAATACTACTAGGTAATTGCCACTAGCATCCACAGATGAGGGATACCATTCGTCATTTGTTTTTCTGGGACTGTGTTACTTCACTTAACATAATATCTTCTACTTCCATCCATTTACCTGCAAAGTTCATGATGTCATCTTTCTTTACCACTGCATAGAACTCCATTGTGTAGATGTACCACATTTTCTCTATCCACTCCTCAGTTGAGGGGCACTTGGGTTGGTTCTAGCTCCTTGCTATTGTGAAGAAAGCTGTGCTTCAGGTGGTCTTGGGAAATCCCTGATCTCGAGCAAGTATATCCTAAGTAATGTTCTTAGCATTGTCCCAAGGCTATGTTTAGGGTGAAAAAAGGGGTAAGTCCTATGAAATGAGAAAAGGAGATTTTCAGTATACTTTCACTTTTTATTTATTATTTTAATTTTTCTATGTGTACAAGTGTACTATTTGCATGTAGATAAGTGCATCTGTGTCATATAATGCCTGCAGAGGTTAGAAGAGGGTATTGGACCCCTAGAACTGGAGTTAGGATGGTTGTTAGCTGCCATATGGATGCTGGGAATCAATTTGGATCCTCTGCAAGAGCAGCCAGTGCTCTTAATCAATAAGCCATCTTTCCAGCCCCAACTTTCACTTTTTATTTATTTATTTATTTATATTTATTGGCTTTTTTTGAGACAGGGTCTCCCTTTATCCCCAGCTTGCCTGGAACTCACTGTGTAGACCAGGCTGGCCTTGAATTCACAGAGATCCACCTGCCTCTGCCTCCCAAGGTACTGGGATTAAAGGTATGCACAATCACACCCGACATACTTTCACTTTTTTAAAATTACCAGTAAACCCACTAATGATTCTGAAATATTTCTTTTTCTAACATAGGCTCATAGGGCTATTTCTTTATTTCTATTATTTAAAGATAGTTTCCAAATGCCCAGAGGAAGCCAGGCGTGGTGGCACGGGCCTTTAATCCCAGCACTCAGGAGGTAGAGGTGGGTAGATCTCTGTGAGTTCAAGGCTAGCCTGGTCTACAGAGAGAGCTCCAGGACAGCTGGTACTAAAAGGGAGACCCTGCTTCAAAAATACCAAAAAAGGGGAAAAAACCAAATGCCCAGAGGATAAGAACTAAGAGATAAACCTGTTGACAAAGTTGTGTTCAGGTCCTTCCCCTAGAAAGTCAGAGTAGGTCAGGGCTATACCCAAGAAGTTTTTGTTTTTGTTTTTGGGTCTTTTTGAGACAGGGTCTCCCTGTAGCTCAGCTGTCCTGGAAGTCACTCTGTAGACCAGGCTGGCCTTGAACTCACAAAGATTCACCTGCCTCTGCCTCCCAAGTGCTAGGATTAAAGGTGTGTGCCACCACCCCACCAGGTTTAAGAAGTTTTGTTTTTTATCTAGTGGAGGTCTGGGAGACTGTTGGGGGATGGTATGTAGGAAGTAACTAGGCTTTTAAGTCAATGGCTCTCAGTGTGTGGTCCTTGGACTAGCAGAGGTAGCATCATTACAAAGGAGATGAAAATTCTCAAATTCTGCCCTGCCTACAGAGCTCAAAATTCCAGGGTGGGCCTAGCAATCTGGGTTTTCAGCTGCCTGCCAGCAGATTCTGATGCCCAAGAAAGTATGAGAAGCTCTGCCTGCAGAAAAGGATAGAGGATGGAACAAGTGTCTTATGACTCAGTACCACTCACTATTCACAGCCCACGTCTATATCTGTATCCTGTGGTGTGAGGTTGTTTTGGCCAGGGTTCCAGGTTTGACCACAGGTTAGAGTCACCTGGAGGCTTGAACAGCTCTAGCTCCCTGGGTAGCACCTCACAGGAATCAGGAACCACTTCTGAAGTTAGCCTCAGCATCTGTGCAAAGCTGAAAAGTGTTAGAACTAATATTTGAGGTTCACAGACCCTACCAACACTGAACAAAGAACAGGTACAGATAAGGCAAAAGTGTCCACTGCCTAGGTAACTCCATTTTGTTTAGTGACTCTATCTTAATGGCTGAACCCCAGCCCAGAACAAGTCCAGGAAGAGCCAGTTGGTTATCTGGACCTTCAGAATCCCCTCTCCAGGATGTTTTGTGACCACCTAACTATCTATCTTATTTTTTGTCAATGTTTTACAATTGTCTGCAACCCATCCACTTATCTTAGTAATTGTTCAGCAGGCAGGAACTGAGTTTTTATTGTCTGACTGGAATTTCTCAAAAATTTACCAAGGAATTGTATTTTCCTTTATAAACCTAACCTGCTTCTGAGTCGAGGCTGGGCCCTCCCAGTCCCAACTGGGGTACAGTCCTGCTGTAACATCGTAAGCCCACCTAAGTTGGAGATTTTCCAGGAAGGCAACTGAGGTAGAAGTTCAGAGAAAGTTACTCCTATTGATAATTGATATTGAAAGGCTCCTATTGATACTGGTCACAAGCCTCAGTTTATCTCCAGATGCTTCTACTGAAACCAGCTACAGATCCCCCTACGCCCATTCCCCTATCTTCCCACACCCATTTCATTGAAAGCCCACTTCTTTGTGTGCTTGGGTATAAAAACTGCCACACTGGGACATTCTGCTGCTGGTCAGACACAAGCAGGCTGGCCGCCATGCCTGAAATACACCTGACTTCCTTGTGCCAGGTATCCCCTCAAAATGAACCTAACACTGGCCAGTCCAAATTAAAAACCCAATTTGGCTAATTGGAACCTGGAGTATGTTAGGTTATAAAAAGGGCTGTGCACCCCCACCCGCCCCCCAGATAAAATGGCACATGAGGCTTAAGTCACACCAGGAACAAGATTTACTTCCATGTGGAATTACCAGCAAGGGCCACCTGCAGACACATGGTGGAACAGAGCAGCATGGCAGGGAGAGAGACAGAGAGAGAGAGCCTGGGGCCCACCCACTTATAGCCATGGGGCGGGGCATCAGGTACAGAGGAATCGGTTGTCTGTGTCCCTTGGGATTCTGGGAAGCCCAGACCTAACAGAGTCTGTGTTCTTTCTTTTTCTCTCAGTGGTCTGCCACCATAACAAAAGTAACTGAGCAAGGCAGATTTTTGCATTTGCAAAAGAGTGTTTTGAATGGTCAGTAAGATCCAGCAGCATAGAACCCAGAAGCTTGATGGGTTTTTACCTCTAGTGCAAAAGTACTTTGTCTTTTCCCCATTGGCTGGGGTCTGACGTCACAGTTCAAAAGAATCAGCACAAAAGAAGGGGGAACCCACTTTAAGCATGATCAATGTCTTAATATTCACTACCCTCAAAGGTTTTCTACAAAGAGCCAGATGGCAAATACATTAGAATTCAAAGACTAATAAGGTCTCATTAAATGGGAAATTCATTATAAAACGGAATGAATTAATGAATGAATGTGGGTACATATCAATAAAACTTTATCTAAAAGAGCTGGAAACACAGCTTAGTGGCAGAGGGCTTGCCTTAGCATACAAGAGAACTTGGAATCAATCTCAAGCACAAAAATAAATAAAACTTGGCATGGTAGCTTATGCCTATAATCCCAGCACTTGGGAGGCTATGGGTGGGGAGATTAATTCCTCAGATAAAGAAAATCCCTCAGCATCCGAGGGTTCAAAATCCTCATCATCGTGGTTCTCCCACCATCTCCATCCCAAATTTCAGGGTTCCACCCTTTCCACACCAGTGCTCTCACTTTGACTGCTGACACTCTTCGTGGCTGGGAATTAAATTTGTGTTGTAAATCAGCCAATCGTATAATAAGGGCTCCAGCTTGATTTTCTGCCGCTTTAGCTCTTTGGCTGCTGGAGAGAAGATTCTCTTCCAGAGCACACTTGGAAACCTTTAAACTGTTGTTTCGAATCCGAAGCTGGTCATTTTTTTTTTAATTTTTTTTTTTTATTAATTTTATTTTATTTCTGTATGTGTATGAATGTACTGTCTGCATGCAAGTCTGTGCACCCGTGTCGTGCAATGCCGCGGAGGTCAGAGACGGTCTCGGATTCCCCTGGAACTGGAGTTCTCCTGGAATTGGAGCTTCAGACGGTTCTCAGCCGCCATGTGGGTGCTGGGGATCGAACCGGGGTCCTCTGTAAGAACAGTCGGCGCTCTTAACCGCTAGGCCATCTCTCCAGCCCACGAAGCTGGTCATTTTTATCACTGAGCTCCTTATTTTCCGCTATCACTTTATCCAGACATGCTAGGAGCAACCAGGCAACATCATTATTTTCCTTATTTTTCCACAATTTCTTGAACGTTTTATATATAGAGTCGCTAAATTCCTTGCTTCTCACAAGAGGCGAGTTAGGTGAGTCAAATGGATCTATCTTCATAATTACATCAAATAGTCTGCACCAAGGATTATCATTCCTCTTCATGCCACCAAGAAAGCCTTCAGTAACTCTAGGCTTCATTGGGTTGGAGAGCTGGCTCCAGAGACTACCAAGCCCACTAAAGAAATTCATCCTTTCAATTCTTTTTCTCTAGAATGACTCCTGGTACCAAAATCTGTATTAGTCAGGGTTCTCTAAAGAAAGAGAAGCAGGGCTGGAGAGATGGCCTAGTGGTTAAGAGCATCGACTGCTCTTACAGAGGACCCAGGTTCTATCCCCAGCACCCACATGGCGGCTGAGAACCGTCTGTAACTCCAATTCCAGGAGAACTCCAGTTCCAGGGGATTCCGAGACCCTCTTCTGACTTCCGCGGCATTGCACGACATGGGTGCACAGACCTACATGCAAAACAGTACATTCATACACATAAATAAATAAAATAAAATTTAAAAAAATCTTAAAAAAAAAAAAACAGAAGCAACACGACGAATATATAGCTATATACAATTTATTGATTTGCTCACGTGACAGAGTTCAAGGAGTCCAACAGTAGCTGCACCACACCAGAAAGGCCAAGAATCCAGGGAACTGCTCAGTCCACAAGGCTGGATATCTCAGTAGTCCCAATCTAGTGCTGAAGGCCCAAATGGATTCCAGGAGATCTGCCGGTCTCAGTACATGGTGGGATCCGAAAGGTTGATCACAGCAGCAAGACAAACTCACCAGATGAGAGAGGCAAGCCGCAGGTGAAAAAAGGGACCAGCTCCCTCTGCCGTGGACTTAAATACTGCCTGCCAGCAGAAGGTAACGCCCACATTTAGGGTGGGCCATCTGGGTTGAGGTGGTCCAATCAGAAGACCCTTTTTCTCTTATTTGTTCCTTAGTCCAGTCAAGTTGACACCCAGGATTAACCATCACAATTGCCATGAGCTCTAGGCCAACCTAAGCTACAGAATGAGTCCTGTTTTAAAAAAAAACCAAATAAGTAAATAAAATAAAAGTCAGAAAACAAAAAAATAAACAAAAGGTAATGAGCTGTATGTATCTTATAGGCACAAATCTGCTGACTTTTGTGCTAAATCCAAGGTGCTCTAATGAAGTTAGTCTTCTCATTAAAGCCATGGATCTGATGAAGTGTTCAGGTCTTAGGTTCCAAGACAAAGAATTGGACCACAGATACATGGTTAGAAATAGAAATAGTGGGGCTGGAGAGATGGCTCAGCATTTAAAGCACTGGCTGCTTTTTCAGAGGACCCAGGTTCGATTCCTAGTACCAGCATGGTGGCTATCAACTCCAGTTCCAGGGGAATCCAACACCCTCTTCTGGCCTCCAAGGGCAATGCATGACACAGGTGCACTTACACACATGCAGGCAAAATACAGTCCTACACATAAAGTAAGAAGAAAAAATAAAAATATTTTAAAGAAATAGAAATACTGAGTTTATTAAGAAAAGGGAAGTGTCTGGGCATGGTGCACAGGCCTTTAATTCCAGCACTTGGAAGGCAGAGAGGCAGGTGGATCTCTGTGAGATCAAGGCTAGTTTACATAGTTAAGGTCAAGGCCAGCCAAGGCTACAGGGAAACACTGTCTCAAAAGAAGAAAAGGGGGAAAGGGAATGGGAAAAAGAAGAAGGAAGAAGAGGAGGAGGTAGAGAAGGAGGAGGAGGAGGGAGAGAAGGAAGAAGAGGAAGAAGAGGACGCAGAGGAAGAGGAGGAAAATGTGGAGGAGGGGGGAGGTTGGTTGTTCCCATGCTAACCTTAATTGTTTTCTTGTCACACAGAGATCCCATTTAGCATTGAGTGATCTGAAGCCAGGGGAGGATAAGTGGCCCAATACTGTGTCTGTGAGTTGCAGAAGTACTTAGCAGTCTGGACTAAAGCTCCAGATGGATCAATGATGCCAAAGGATAGGAAAGAGACTCTGAGAGGCAAGACTGAAGGAAGCTTGGGGCCTTCTGGGCCAGGTCCTCCACAGCATGGTGACATGTCAAAAATCATCCTTACTGATCCTAGTGCCCTGTGCTTTGGGTGATAAGAAAGGGATGGGATTTCCCATGGAGCCCAGAGCAGTGGGGGGAGAGTGCATGTGTTAAGGGGGTTTGGGCAGTGGCCATGTACCTGGAGCACCAATGGATTTTAACCTTCAACCAGCCAACGGGCAGCATCGGTGCATAGCAAGGCACCAGCAGCGCTGCTTTAACCTGTTGTGGGTACAGACCATAAAGCTAAGTGTTTTAGGAGCTTTCAGTGTTTTAAAACCCTTTGGCATCTTCCTTAGTGAAGTTCCAGGAGTCTCTCCTGGACCACAGGTACAAACACATCCAGCTGATTCTTTTACTCCCTTCTACCAGGAGGCCCAGCTTGGGGGTCCAAGGGGAGAATGGTACAAACAATTGCTACCCAGAAAAAAGAGGGGTACAGTGATGCTAATGATAGTGGGAGAAATTCCTGAAGCAAATTTATCTCAAATTTTCACATATGGAAAAGACGTGCTCAAAGCATAACCAACAGGAGCAACTCTGCAAACGCTGTGGGGTGGGGAGGGAGTTGGGGGTGCCCAGAGGATGGTGAGAGCCTTGGAATAGGTGGTAAGGTCAGAACACAGCACAGGGCTGCTGTCTTCCTTATCTAAATCAAGAAGTTGCATAAAAGCTCAGCAGGGAAGTACAGGCTTGGGACACCAGCACTTGGGACACAGAAGCAGGAAAATCTCAAGTTCAAGGCCAGCTTGGGCTACAGTCAGTTTGAAGCCAGCTTGAGATACATAGTAAGATCCAGCATTTTTTAAGTGTATATGCAGGCTGGGTATGGTATGGTGATACACACCTTTAATTCTGGCACTCAGGAAGCAGAGAGACTAGCCCTATCTATATAGTGAGTTCAAGCCCAGCTGGGGCTACAGGGAGACCCTTACTCAACCCCCCCCCAAAAAAAAACAGTGTGTATGCCAGACATGGTGGTACACACCTTTAATCCAGCATTCAGGAGGCAGAGGAGGGTGGCTCTCTGTGAGTTCTAAGTCAACCTGGTCAACATAGAGAGTTTCAGACTGGCTAGACCTACATACTGAGACCCTGTCTCTGAATAAATAAACAAATGAAAGCAAATTTTTAGAGTGTGTAATAAATAGAAAAATTATAGACTAATAATGTTCTTTTTTCTTTTTTTCTTTTTGGTGGTTTGAGCATCATCACCACCTTTCTGATAGCAAATATTCCTTCACATCATCTGCATGATAATGATATGGCATTGATTTAGAGAAAACAGAGTACAAATAAGAATAGGATCCATAAGCAATACAATGTCAAGCAAAAGAATCAGGGACTTTAGTTTGAATTTTAAGCCAAGCAGCCAACATCTGTCAATCATTATAGGGTAACAGTGAAAACTCAGCCATTGGGGTGTAAAATTCATGTTGGCACTGCAAAGATCCTGGTTATGGACAAAGCAATTACAGTAATGACAGCCCACATTCAAAAGCCTTGTGAAGCAGTCAAACAAAACCACAGTGTCTCCCATGAGGAAAAGGCCCCTGATATGAACCACTGCAAGGCCCAGGTCCACAGAGGACAGATCCCATAATTTTGTCTTCTTTTTTTATGGAACTCCTTGAGGACACAGTATGTTTTTCATTTCTGACTAACTCCCTCTCGTTTTTTAAAAACTGTTAGGAGGGGCCAGCAAGATGGCTCAGTGGGTACAGGTGCTTGCTGCTAAGCCTGATGATCTGAGTTCCATCCTCAGGACCCACATGGCAGAGGGAAAGAATTGATTCCCACAACTTATCTTCTCACTGCTGGCTTGCCACATGCAATAGATAAAATGTAGTAATTTTTTTAAAAAAGGCTTGAAATCAAATTTAGAATCTAAACATAGTGTCTTTCCATTCTTATCAGGGGACTCAAAACTAAAAAAAATATTTAATCATTTTAAGAATAACTCCCTGAGGCTGGGTGTGGTGGCACACAGCTTTAATCCTAGCACTCAGGAGGCACAGGCAGGCCGATCTTTGTGAGTTCAAGGCCAGCTTGGTCTACAGATTAAGTTCCAGGACAGCTGGGGCTACAGGAAGACCCTGTCTCAAAAAAAAAAGGAATAACCCCGTGGTAGTCATACACTGATTTACTACAATCATGTTCATGCTGGGTAACTTCAGTTGTCAACATGACACAACCTGAGAAAAGGGAACCTCACCTGGGGAATCGTCTCCATTGGATTGGCCTATGGGCATGTCTATGAGTCATTTTCTTGATTTTGAGTGATGGGAGGGCCCAGTCCACTGTGGATGGGCAAGTGGTCCTGGATTATATTAAAAGAGCAGGCTGACCACAGGCCAGGGAGCAAGCCAATTAGCAGCATTGCTCCATGGTCTCTGCTTCAGCTCCTGTCTCCAGAGTCCTTTCTTGAGTTCCTACCTTGGCTTCCCTTGATGGTGGACTGTGAGTTGTAAACCAAATAAACCCTTTCCTCCCCAAATTGGTTTTGGTGATGGTGTTTATCACAGCAATAGAAAGTATGGGGGCTGGAGAGATGGCTCAGTGGTTAAGAGCACCAGCTGCTCTTGCAGAGGACCTGGGTTCGATTCCCAGCACCCACATGGTGGCTAAGAACCATCTTTAAGTTCGATGTGGTGGTTCACGCCTTTGGTCCCAGCACTTGGGAGGCAGAAGCAGGCAGCTCTCTGTGAGTTCAAGGCCAGCCTGGTCTACGTAGTGAGTTCCAAGCCAGCTGGGGCTACAGGGAGACCCTGTCTCATAAATAAATAAATAAATAAATAAATAAATAAATAAATAAATAAATAAACAAATGTTCAAAAAAAAAAGAAAGAAAGTAACTAATACAATGGTCCTCAATTATAACCTGCTACTTTAAAGCACAGAATGCACAGAAGCCAAAATTCATCCCTAAGAAGGATATAAACCTCTATTTCAGAGGCTGGAGAGATGGCTCAGTGATTAAGACCACTGGCTGCTCTTGCAGAAGACATGGATTTAGTTCCCAGTTCCCATACAGCAGCTAACAACCATCTGTACCCCAGTTCCAGGGGCTCTCACACCATCTTCCGATCTCTCCTGACATTGTATGACACGGGCATATATGCAATGCACATTATATATATATTTTTTAGTCTTTTTGAGACAGGGTCTCCCTGTAGCCCCAGCTATCCTGGAACTCACTCTGTAGACCAGGCTGGCCTTGAACTCACAAAGATCCGCCTGCCTCTGCCTCCCAAGTGCTAGGATTAAAGGCGTGTGCCACCACGCCCAGCTACACATTAAATTTTTAAAATAAAAATTTAATAAAATATAGAAAATGACTATTTCAAAGCATCTTCTAAGCATTTCTAATAGGCTCTTCCAGACATAATTAGATGAGACCATATTTATCTTACGATTTTGTAGTTTATTTTATTTTTCTGTGTATGATTTTTTTTGCCTGTATGTATGTCAGTGTTATGCAATAACTTCAGAGGCCTGAAGAGGATGTTAGGTTCTCTGGAACTGGAGTTACAGATGTTGTTAGCCACCAAGTGGGTGCTGGGAAGCAAACCTGGATCCTCTAGAGGAGCAGCCAGTGCCCTTACCTGCTGAGCTATCTCTCCAGCCCCCAGTTTTGGTTGGGTTTGGTTACTGTTGCTATTTTTGTAGCCTGAAGAGCAAACTCAGGGCCTCCCAAGCCAGGCAAAGGCTACCACTGAGCTCTACCTGACTCAGTAACTCTCAGAGATGGACAAAGTTCATCTGAGTAGAAGCCCCAGATTGGCCACTTCCTTTTTGCCCAAGATAATACTTAGAAAACCCAGCAGTTCCTGAACAAGAATGTTTTTCAACTGCTACCCTCCTTTCCTAAGGATGTGTTTCAACATGGAGGACACAAGCCAGAAACTCATGTACCTGGACAAACCTGGAATCCAAGACACCTCCAAAGCAGCCAGACTAGCAGGGGCCTTCCCAGCCTCCGTAGTGTAGAGTGCCAGCCTTGTGTGACTCAGCCCTGTGGCTTCTGCAAGTGTCATAGGCTAGCAGCACGAATGAAATACATGCCCATCCACGTGTTAAGTATTGTGAAGTTCTAATGCTGCTCACTCTAGACATAGCTCAAGTTTTGATACACACGCGGATTTCTTCTGTGTATTCATCTACCTGTACTTTTTTACCTCTACCTGGGCCTCCTGGATCATGTCCTCTCCCCACCCTGGCTTTTTGTTTTTATATATACTAACCATTTTTATATATACTAGCCATTTTTATATATACTAACCATTAGTAAACCCCGGAGTGAGAGCATAGTTCCTCGAGGATATGGACAGCATGCACCCAAGAATCCAAACAAGACTGCTTTTCCGGGCTGGAGAGATGGCCTAGCGGTTAAGAGCGCCGACCGCTCTTACAGAGGACCCGGGTTCGATCCCCAGCGCCCACATGGCGGCCGAGAACCGTCTGAAACTCCAATTCCAGGAGAACTCCAGTTCCAGGGGAGTCCGAGACCCTCTTCTGACCTCCGCGGCATTGTACGACACGGGTGCACAGACTTGCATGCAGACAGTACATTCATACACATACAGAAATAAATAAAAATTAAAAAAAAAAAAGACTGCTTTTCCTACTACCCATCTTGTCAAATTAGCCAATCATATATTTTGGAATCTGAAGACTTGGGGTTCTTCCAGACCCCTGTGTCCCCAAACACTTCAAGATCATGTTCAAAATCATTAGTTAGCAACCCAAACCAAAACATTTAGAATTTAACAAGACATTAAGTACCTATAGAATCAGGATTAAGATTGCCAATGAAAGCCTCGGAGTGATGACTTACACTGTTTTGTTATCATGTGTGGAAAAAAAAATCCAGAGAAGAATGGAGGGTTAACCTGGATCCCCTATGAAATGACCTGGGATGCAGGTGTCTTCCAGTCACTCCTGGGATGTGACCTTCAGCCCTGAGACCTAAGATGGAGCCAGGCTCCATGCACCTTCTGAAGGCTCACATTTGGGAGGAGACAGGATTGGACCTGGACCTTAAGGACTGCCCCTTCGCCACCAGCAATGGTTCATGCCACAGTTACCCTCCCCCCATGTGGGTGAGTGGGAAATACACGTTCTAAAAACTACAGTTGTTAGTGAGAGAACAGAGGACGATCTCGGCCATCTCTACTTTAAAGATCTAGATTTTCATTAGCAAAGCACAGGATCAAATATGAGAAGCATAGTCAGTAGCTGCTCATCCTAATTTTAACTGACTTTCTGTGTGTGTCTGTATACCTGTTCATGTGTGTGCATGTATAGGGGTGCATATATATGTATGTATTCACGTGGAGACCAGAGACTGATGCTGGGTATCTTCTTCAATTGCTCGCCTTGTTATTTTTTAATTTATTACATTTACATCATTTTGGGCTGGGGGTAGGGATGGAAGTGTGGGAGCGCCTCTCCCACCACGTGTGTGTGGAGGTCAGAGGACAAGTTGTGGGAGTTGGTTCTCCCCTGCCACCATGTGGGCCCCAGGGTTCAAACTCATGATGTCAGACTTGCAGCAATGCTGAGCCGTCTAGCTGGTCCCCCACCTTATGTTTTGAAATGGTGTCTCTCCTGAACCTGGAGATTGATTTCCACTTCAGATACACTGTCTGGTCAGTGAGCTCAGGGGATCCTCCTGTCTCCACATCCCTAGCACTGGGATTACAGGTATGGACCATGGATGCTGAACATTGAATTCAGGTCTTCATGCTCTTGCAACAAGCACTTTATCAACTTGGTCAACTTCCCAGCCTCTGATTTCTTTTATTTACTTATTTTAGCGCACTCAAAAATCCATTATTTCTTACTACCTCAGGTACTTAAAATAAGACATTATATGTTACAGAAGCCACAAGTTTGGACATATTTTTCTAATGGAAACATGCTGTGGCTTTAGATAATAAGTAACTTCTTCGATAAATACATCAGATTTTGCAACCCTGATCCCTGTTCATATGCTTGTGGCTACTTAATAAAGCCCATAGTATATTTTGGGGGGAAGATTTCCAACTTATAATACAAATAATCACACTCTACACATCGGGATCCAAATTTGAAATATCCACTTGCCAGATTTAAGCAAAGCCTCTCAAATTCAAAATGTGAATATCATGATGGGTTATTATTTCCCTTTAGAAATCTTATCTCAGCCACTGCAGACAGTCCACTGCAGACACACCCAGTGGGTTTTGCAACTTTCCTATAAGCCCACCCCCGACAGCTGGAGATGCAAGCAGGTAGAGTGGCAATCTTCCTTCAGTTGCTGAATTTTTTAAGTGAGGGAGGGTATTCATTGCACGCAGGGACATGCATTTCTTATCTTTCAGATGGCAAATATTCAAAGTACAAAAATACTTCAACAGGCCACAGAATATGCTAGGCAGCAACCCAGTCACGAGTTCCCACCGCACCCTTGACCTCCTGCTCCAGTCAGGGCTGTGCAGTTTGTAACTAGTCAACGACAGAAGCCTAAAATAGGCAGCTTCTCCCCTCTGGGGCCTCGTCCTCCCTCGCCAAGCCTAGAGTACTTGCTAGCTCAAATTGACAGGAAAGTTCAGGAATCTAGATCGTTCCACTGGGCTGAAAAGGAAAACAAGTGAGACAGGGCTGCTTTTATCTGTGTATTTATGAGTAATGAGACTGCCATAGCAAAGGTGTGGTTTCCAGAAAGCCAGTGCCATGCAGACACATTTGCGCACCCTACAGCCGTTACCTGCAGCCTACAAGGAGAGAAGGGAATTTCTTTCTCTGTTTCATATTTTCCCCCTCTGAGTTTTAAAGGAAAGAAGAAAATTATAAAACCGAGAGCCTTCATATCCCAGGAGACATTACGTTTAAGCTGGACTGAACACTACCCACGAATCACAGGCAACAATTTCACCCTGGCAGGAAAATGGACTAAGTGACTTAATGGATATTTTCCATCTCTAATTTCCATGATTAAAAGAAAGAGGTTGAGAGGCGTACATGTGGAGCCTATTGCGAGTTTGCCAATGAATCCTAATTTAGATCAAAGAGAGTCCATGAGACACCGAACCATAAACACCCTAGTGTGCGTTACTTCAAGGAAGTTGTTAGTATGTTCCCGATGGCTATTATGTGATATAGTTGCGCTCCCTAGCCTGCACCCTTTAATTACTAATATAGAAGAAAATCCCATATAAGAGCAAGGAATGTAAATGAGACCCCTACTCTTTTGAACCTTTTATGCATTTGCCAAATTAAAATTTGCTGTGGACTTTGGTTTTCCCTGATGGCTGTTGGTAGTGATCATTTGGCTCATGGGATTAAACCTGACTTTCCAAAAACTATTTCTGATCACTGTGCAGATTTCAGACCTTTATGTATGCTTTGCACTGAGACATGGATCATCAGAACCAGATTAGGAAGAACTTTGAAGTTTTCAAAGGTATGGAAGAAATCTCATCTTTCTCATCTTTCCTCCGTAGTTCAAGCACAGGTTGCAGGGCTGCAGCTGAGAGAGCAGCCTGCAGTGGTCTGAGACACATTATCACACCACACCCCTGCACGCGAGTGGCTTCTGGGCAGAGCTTTAGGCACGTGGGTCTGGATCAGTAGTATGACCACACTCACTTAAGTGGAAGTTGTTCACACTGAATCAAGATGAGGACAGCCACAAATGTCAATCTGAACAGCATGTGTGTAGTGGCAACCCCTTCTCTAGGACTCTCCTGCCCTCCACCCACATTCAGAAAGAAAGAAAAGAAAAAGAAACGGCAACAGCTTTGCACTTATGTTAAGTGCCAAACAGGAGGCCGAGCCCTGCACAAATGCAAAGATGCTTATTAGGCAGGAGACTACTAAGAATGCCGGCCTTTCAGTGAGATGGGCCATGCCCAATCCTGCATCTTGTTCAATAGAGCAGACTCCTTCTTTGCCATCTGTCTCCTACTACAAAGAGATTATAATAATAAAATCATTGCTAATGAGTAAACTAAGTCGAGGATAATTCCCTGGTAGGTCATACTGGTGTTCTTCTCTGAAGGATGCCATATTCTCAATGAGGCAGAGAGCACAGGGGAACATATGATTGAGCACAAACAGGGATGCCTAAAATCCAAAACCAATGCAGCATATGTCAGCATTTAAAGCCCCATCAAAGAAACATCCAACTTTTCAGCTGTAACCCAAATATAAATTTCCTTACCCTGTCAATTAGCAGATCACAAAACTTCTGTAGCAGGAAGACCATTTTGCCAGCAAAGCCAGTGTGTTTGGAATGGGTCCAGGTCAGACAGATGGTGTGAAAAGGGGGTGCAATGAAACGTTCCCTATCTGTGAAGTCAACTGTTCTTCCATGCAGCAAATATAACCTTCGAAGGGCTGAGCCGCAAGGTGAAGTGCATCGCCCACACAGCTGGAGGAGCATGCAGATGTCTAGACACACCACACTAGACATGAGAAGCACATCAGTCAGGGTTTAGGGAAGCTTTTGAAGAAGGAAAAATGCACAAAACAACTGATTGGAAACCTTGTTCTTTGGCACCTAAAAAGCCCCTCCTCAATAAGCACAGAAAGCAGAGTCATTATCTTCTCCAAATATAACAGGATTGTTTAAATCAGAATAATAAAGAGTGCTTGCTGTCTTTGGTATGCTGAATATGCCAGGTACAGTCAGCTGAACGACCATGGGGATCTCAAAAGACATTTGCTAGATTATCCTTAAACCGACACCTGCAGGTGTGAAAGTCCATTTACAAAATTTGCTCACTCATACAGGCACCGATTAAGTTGCACAGAATACTTTAATTCAGGAATTTATGGTTAATAAAATTATTAACTGGTATACAGTAATACCAGTCTGCTGACTTTAAAATAAATTATAAATGAAAACTGAAAATGATACTTCTTAGATTAAAAAAACATAAATCTTCTTTCATTAAGATCCAACTAACTTTAAAATATTTTTAGATAAATACAAGTATTTTTATTTTGGCTCACAGCTTCAGAAGGCTTTAGTCCATGAGGGCAGGGGAAGCATCGAGGAGCAGCTGGAGACCAGGTACCAGAGAGAACGCTTTGATAATCCCACCCCTAGTGACTTACCTTTGCCAGTTAGACCCCACTTCCTGAGGTCTCTATCCTCCTCAGATAGCCTCTCCAGCTGGGGAACAGGCATTAAAAACCAAGCACATAGAAAATATTTCAAATTAGTACCATAACATCTCAGAACAGAGAACAGCCAGCATCTATGAGCTCCTACAATACACCAAGCACTTTACACTTGATCCCTTTAAAGCCCCTCAAGATGGAATTATTCTCATTATTTTAGCGGTAAGACATTAAAGACCCAAAAAAGGAACCAGATCACCTTCTGACAATAACTCACATAGGTACTCCTGTTCCAAGACTCTGATTTAACAGCCTGCTTTCTTTTCACCCCACTACAATGCCCCAAAGGAGAAAGGTGGCCATTGGTTCCAGGATCCAAGCCAAACTTTTTCTCCAAATGGAGATGTAGCATGCAGGGCAGGGCAGAGCCACTGGCCCATTGCAAAAGACTCAGTGGCTATATATATATATATATTTCTATGACAGCTGCTTCAAGTCTTAGCTAGTGGAACATGATTTTGTACATGAAGTGTACTGTGCCCAGGCACAAGTAGGCATCCAAGTTTCTGCACACCCAAGGGGGGGGGGGGGGGGGAGGCTCCACTTGACCAAGTGAGAGGGAGGCAGACATAAAAGGCAGTCCCGGCCCACTTGATTTGCACAGTACCTTTCCCTAGCCAAATCCTGATTCTTTTCCTTCTTCTATTTTGGCCTGTTCAACTACAGCAGCCTGCAGTGAACAAGGGGTGCCCACACTGACCTAGCATAGCAACAAGACCATGAGACCATTATCCCAAGAGGAGGTTAAAAATTTTTCAGTTGTTTTTAGCTCTGATGTCACACAAACACTGGGTTTTTCTTTGACATGACCCTGACTCACAAGATAGGAGAGAACTCCTTGTCATGTTGTCTACCACAGCCCTGATTACAGAAAATGGAGACTTGGCATTGCTCTTGATACTATAGTTTCCAAAACCCAGGCAAGGGTGACCTGCCAAGCTAGGGGTAGAACTTTATGACTAGAACCACTGTTTTCACTTCTGAATGACCTGTAAGAGAGTGATTAAAACAACAATTAGTCGTCATCAATTTAAACTTTCAACTCAGGCCCTACAGCCACATCCTGGGAAGAGGAAGGGGGGAAAAATCACAAAAGCCTCATAGAAGTAACAATTGCCTATTTTAATGTTGGCAACTTAAACTGACAATTATGTTGTTAATTGATAGTTATTTGAATGAGTTGTCATCCATGTAGATTGTTCGGATTAGCAATGTTTCTTTTGCATTGTGATTAAACCACTGGGTAGTTGCATAAAAACTGTTGTATTCTATTATCAAGCCATTCTAACATGCAGAAAAGGAAAAGGGCCAGTTCCTGCTAAAAATACAGCTGACTTCAAAGAAGCTGGGAGCTACAAAATCTTGTTAAAATACAATCTTTAGCAGAATGCTATAATGAAATGCAAGATTAGTTAAGGAAATTTCTTTCCACATGAGAGAAGTATTAATCAGAGGAGTGACAGTAGACAACAAGGTACCCAGCATGCCAAGGGAAATATTACTCCCCTAGCGAATGAGGCTTACAGGGGCCCAGTTTTGTTAGTAGAACTTTCTCGAATTTAAGACAGGTAGTAAAATACCTTTGAGGATTACAGACCAAAGCAAATACCCCCCCCCAATAATTTGGCTTTAAAGAAAGGTTTCAAGGGAGAAATGGGGATACTTTAAATGGAGAAGACACGGGGAAGACATGGAGGGATGGCTAGACAAGTAAGGGGAGAGAGAAGAGATAAAGAATGCCTAGCTGAAGCCAGGTGTGGTGGCACACACCTTTAATCCTAGCACTTGGGAGGCAGAGGCAGGCGGATCTCTGTGAGTTCAAGGCCAGCCTGGTCTACAGAGTGAGTTCCAGGACAGCTGGAGCTACAGGGAGACCCTGTCTCAAAAAGACAAACAACAAAAAACAAAAAAGCCTAGCTAGGGTAAAAGTCCATGTGCAAAGATGAAGGCTACATAACAAGAAACAGTACCAGACAGGAGAAACCTTACTTTAAGTTATCAGCCAGGGTAGTCCCCAAAATTACACAGGTTATGCCACAGCCCTTGATTACCTCCCACAAACTGAAGGTGAGAATCTATTGTTGAAGACAGGACATACTTTGGAGACTGGATTTGGAGCAATGGAGCTGGAAGCCACCACACCGAAGGCATGCTCTCACAGCTGTGGAGAAGCTACGGGAGATCATCGATCACTGGTCCAACACCAGCTTTAAGACCAAATATTCACGTCAATGACGAGCACAGCATAAAGCATGGTTACAATTGTGGCACTTTTACCTCGGGCGCGGGGGGAATCAATGGCTAACTAATTGGATCTAAAGCTCACTCAGTGGGAAGAAACTCATATGTGGTATTGTTAACAATGCAAACAACTGGAGTGGTCATAGATCTTAGAGAAATCCCCAAGGTTGACACATCCCTAGGCTAAGGTAACATCTTACTAACTACAGAGGTGTCCTTATATTCACAGATAAATATCCCAGAAACCCCTCAAAGAAAGAACATTCTTTTGCACCAGATGAAGAATAGTACAGAGTCCCACAACTGGACACACACAGACATTGCTCATGCCTAGGTGACACATCTACAATGCAGCCTCTACACATAAGCCCCATGCAACATAGAACAAGTCCCAAGAAAGAATTAATTACCTCTTAACTCTCATTAAGGAAGCTCCCCCTTCAACAGGAGGCCATGATCTCAAAAGGGAATGAATGTCCAAACTGTGGAGATTAGGAGTCTACAGAGCCTGGTTCCATGGACAGGTCAGATATCTTCAGCTTCACCCAGTCAAGGCTCAGGGAACATTGCAGAAGAGGGGGCGGAAAGATTGTAAGAGCCAGGGAGGTGATGCAAGACCAAATGGAAACGAATCCTACAAGCTCTTGGGACCTTGTTATATGAACCTACAGCATTGGCATCAGCATGTACAAGACCCAGGCAAGCTCAGCCAGACACAAACTCAGCACAGAACTGCAGAAATGGGAAGCAGAACCTAATCTTGGCTGAGGAAATATTGGCAGCCGATTGTGGTTAGGTGAGGAAGAACTGGCCTTCTTTAAGAACAGGACTGCAGATAGGCTGACTAGAGCTCAGGGGAGGAGCTGGAACTGAGAGTGGGCGGGGGAGTGATTTGTTGCAATGGATCTTAGCACGAATGATGGAACGTGTGAACTGGGGGCTGGGGGGCCTGTGGGAGGGCGCAAGTGAAAAAAGTGGTGTGAAGACAAGACTGAAAAATTACATATGAAACGAAAATTCAATAAAAATTTTATCATAAGAAAAATTATAAGTTTGCAGTCTAAGACTAAAGAGCATTTGTTAATATCACAAACACAACACGCAGAGATATACACACACACACACATATTTAAATTTGTTTTGTTGTGGTCCTGAGACTCAACCTTGTACGTGCTAGGCAAGCACTGTGCCACCAAGCTACACCACGCCCCTAGCCCAAAGTCACACCTTTTTGTCCTTACTAATTTATTTATTTATTTATTTATTTATTTATTTATTTACATGTGTGTGTGTGTGCACACGCATGCGCACATGTACACACACATGTCTACATACACCATGGCACATGCATGAAGGTCAGGAGAATTTGTCTCTAGTTGGGTGAGCCATCTCACTGCCCCATCAATGTTACAACTTTAAAGAAAAGGGCCCAGAGCTGGCTCCGCAGTTAAGAGCACTGACTGCTCTTCTGAGAACCAGGTTCAGTTCCCAGCACCCACATAGCAGCTCACAACTATTCATAATTCTAGTTCCAGGGGATCTGACCTCCAGGAGCATTGTAGAGCATGGGTACACTTACATACATGCAGGCAATACACTTATACACATAAAATAAAAACAATAAATAAAACATTTTTGAAAAAGAAAGGGGGAAAAAAAAAAAGCCCAGGGATGGTGGTCACATTTGAAGCAGGAGGATCACAAGTTCCAGGTCAGCCTGAGCTACGTATTGAAGGCCCACAACATCAAACAAGAACAGTAGCATCAACAAACCTTAGATACCTTATGGCTGTATTACTCAGGCTGGACTCAAACTGCAGTGCTCAAGAGATCCTCCCACCTTAGCCTGCTGAGTAGTTGGAACAACGGATGTGCCACTGCATCCAGCTTGACCTATGGCAAAAAAACTCAGAAAGATTGTATTTTAAATTTTTCTACTGTGGAGATGTTTTAAGCTGAAATTACTTGGTAGTGTTGGGTAGTAGGAAAGTGTAATCTTTTTTTTTTTTTTTTTTTTTTTTTTTTTTTTTTGTCTTTTTGAGACAGGGTCTCCCTGTAGCCCCAGCTGTCCTGGAACTTGCTCTGTAGACCAGGCTGGCCTTGAACTCACAAAGATCCGCCTGCATCTGCCTCCCAAGGGCTAGGATTAAAGGCGTGCGCCACCACGCCCGTTGGTTAAGTGTAATCTTTAGCATGGGGCTGGCAGCAGCTCAGAGGCCCAACTAGATAGACCCTCTTCTCCTATGGGGCAGCCCCAGCTGCAAGGTGGCAGCTGCCCAAATTTCCAGATTTAGCCACAGAGTGAAGAGGGTAGGTCACAGTTTCAGCACAGACGAAGACAGAAAGCATTTGAGCTACTGAGCATCTCTATATCTTATTGTTTCCAATTAAATTAATAGGCCTGGGGGCTGGAGAGATGGCTCAGCAAATTAAGAGCTCTTGCAGAGGGCCTGAGTTTAATTCCCAGTACCCATATCAGGCAGCTCACAACCACCTGTAACCCCAGCCTCAGAAGATCCAACACTCTTTTCACCATTGTGGGCAGTAGTATTCATGTAACAGATCCACATACATACACATAATTAAAAATAAATTTAATCCAGGTATGGTGGCGTACGTCTTTAATCCCAGCACTCGGGAGGCAGAGGCAGGCAGATCTCTGTGAGTTCAAGGCCAGCCTGGTCTACAGGCCAGCTGGGACTAAAGGGAGACCCCGTATCAAAATTACCAAAAATCAATCAATAAATAAATGAATAAAATTTAAATTTTTTAATTCAAAAAATTATCAGGCCTGGCAGTAATTGAGAAATTTGAGCAAGATCCTTTTTTATATAAACTATTTTTTTATTGGGGAGTTTGAGACAACAGGGTTTCCTTCTGTAGCCCTCCTGGCCTCAGACTCCCTATATATTGTAGGCTGGCCTTGAATTCATGACAGTCTTTCTGCCTCACCATCCCAGGACAAGATTATGGCATGAGCTGCCCTTCTAGGGCCTCCCTCCCTTGTCCATCAGGCAGGCTCTGTTCTTTCCCACTCCTAGGCAGTCCATCTCCTGCAATCTCACTTCTCTGGGCCTCACCTCATAGGCCTCCTGGTCCCTCTGGGATCTGACCTCCAAATACTACCAGTCCCCATGACTCAGACTAGGCCCACTCCTTCCCACCCTGTAAACCACCTGCTCCTTCAGGATCTCACTTCCTAAGGCTCCTGGGGAGGCCTTGCCATCCCTGACCCCATAGGCCTCCTGACTACACACATGGCTTGCTCTCAACCAGAGCTTATCAACATGGAGCAACCAGACATGGAGAGCCACCACAGAAGACAGCAGAGGAGAGGACCAGCAAGGGACGTGCTGACCCTCAGATAGTGTCCGTGAAAACTGTAGCAGGTGCTCAAAAGAAGAGAAGGGATAGAGCCTGCTGCCCTTGACACCGATTCCAAAAAAGAAAAGGTCTCAACCCTCTTACAACTTAATCCTCTCCTGAATGTTTTATACACTGACACTGAAAGATGAAAGGTGATTTGAGGAAAAAAAGAAAGATGCAACTACCAGGCTCCTTCAGATACACAAGCCCCAGTGCAGAAACAAATATAAGAAAAAAGCAAGACAACACATTCTCTCTCACAAATTACGAATCCCACAGTAATTAACTCGAATGAGAATTACCTGGAAGGTCTTCCACACAAAAAATTCAAAGGAATGATTAACCCTATCTTCAGGGGCTGGAGAGATGGCTCAGCGGTTAAGAGCACTGACTGCTCTTGCAGAGGACCCGGGTTCAATTCCCAGCACCCACATGGCGGCTAACAACCTTCTTTAACTCCAGTTCCAGGGGAATCCGACACCCTCTTCTGACCTCCGCGGCATTGCATGACATGGGTGCACCAACCTACATGCAGACAGTACATTCGTACACATAAAAATAAAAAATAAACTATCTTCAAACAACTCAGAGGTTATGAATATACTCCAAGAGAACAAAAACAAGGACCTAAATGAAATGCAGAAGTCAATCCAAGATATGAAAACAAAATTCAATGCAGAAATAGAATTGAAGGAAAAGCCAAGCTGAAATGATGCTATAAATGAAAACCTCAATAAGCCAAATAAAATCCTCAGTGGAAAGCCTCACCACAAAGTGGATCATGTGGAAAACCTAGAGTCAGGGCTGGAAAACGACAAAGAGAAACCAAAGCACCCAGGAAAGGCCACCAAAAGCTTTTTAAAAATTAGGAATGGAACATGGGAGAGCTCTGGGACAAGGAGGGGTCGGTGGGGAGGGGGGGAGGAGAAGGAGGAGAAGGAGGAGAAGGAGGAGAAAGGAGAAGGAAGGAAAAGAAGACCATAGTAAAGGTATATAAATACAGAATATTTTCAACAGAATCATAGAAGAAAAATTTTCCAAATCTAAAGAAAGAGACCCCCATCTGGGTACAAGAGGTCTATAGAACACTAAAGAGACAGGACCAGAAAATAAACTACCCACAACATGCTGTAATTAAAACATCAAAACACAGAATAAAGAAAGGCTGCAAGAGAAAAAGGTCCAACCACTTATAAAAGGAAGCCCATTAGAATAACCCCTGACTATTTGATATAAGCTTTTAAAGCCAGAACAGCCGGGAAAGATGTAGTCCAGGTTCTTAAACCAAGAATAGGGGTCTAAGAGAAGAAACACCACAAAATCAACAAAATGACATAGTTATTATACATCTTTCAATAATAACCTAATATTAGTGGTTTTAATCCCCCAATAAAAAGACACAGACTAGACTGGATGAGAAAACAGGATCTATTTTTTTGCTACTTCCAAGTCTCATCACCGTCAATTATAGATACCACCTTAGGATAAAAGGTGTTCCAAGCAAATGGAACCTAGAAACAAGAAGTCATAGCTATTCTAAACCTGAAAAAATTACACTTCAAACCAAAATTAATCAGAATAAATAGAAATACACTTCATACTAATTAAAATAAAACTCCACCAGCCAGGCGTGGTGGTGCATGCCTTTAATCCTAGCACTTGGGAGGCAGAGGCAGGCAGATCTCTGTGAGTTCAAGGCCAACCTGGTCTACAGAGTGAGCTCCAAGCCAGCTGAGACTAAAAGGGAGACCCTGTCTCAAAAATACCAAAAAAAACCCCCAAAACCCTCCACCAAACACAGGTGCACCCAGCTTCATAAAAGACATATTATTAGATATAAAACCACAGATTAATGCCAACACAGTGACTGTGGATGACAATAACCCACCTTTACCAATAGCCAAGTCATCTGAACAAAAAACTAAACAGAGAAACACTGGCGTTAAATGACATCATAAAACAAGTGAATCTAATAGACATCTACAAACATTCCACCCAAACACTAAAGAATACACACATACCTCTGCAGCCCATGGAACTTCCTCCACAATCAATCACATGCTAGTCCACAAAGCAAGTCTCAGCAAATACAGGACAATTGATATTCTGTACTCTATCAGACCACAATGGAATAAAGGTAGATATCAACAGCAATGGAAACTAGAGAAAGAATACAAACTCATGGAGACAAAATAACACGCTACCAAATAATAGATATTTGGGTCAAAGAAGAAATCAAGAAGAAAAAATAAATAAAAATTCCTAGAATTGATTGAAAATGAAAACACAACATATGAAAATCTACAGGACATAAACAGTTGTTCTAAAAGTTTATAGTGCTAAGTGCCTACATCAAAAAATCCGAGAGATCTCAAATTAATAACTTCATGATGGACCTCAAAGCTCTGGAAAAACAATAAACAACCTCTGAAAACAGTAGATAGGAAGAAATAATCAAAACTAGGGCTGAAATTAATAAAATACAAATGAAAACAATATAATCAGTGAAAGTTTGGTTCCTTCTTTGAAAAGATTAATAAAAATTGGCAGACTTTTAGCCAAATTAACCAGAAGAAAGAGAAAGAAGACCCAACTTAATAAAATTAGAGATGAAAAGGGAGACATTACAATAGACATTGTGAAAACTCAGAAAAAATCTAAGGATATTGGTTTCTTTTTTCTTTTGTTTTTCTGTTTTGTTTTTGAAGGATGATCTCACTGTATAGCCCTGACTAGCTTAGAACTTGCTATTTAGACCAGACTGGCCTCAAACCCACAGAGATCAATCTGCCTCTGCCTCCCAAGTGCTGAGATAAAAGGTATGGGCCACTACACCCAGTTAAAATATTCTTTAAAGGGGCTGGAGAGATGGCTTAGTGGTTAAGAGTGCTGACTGCTCTTGCAGAGGACCTGGGTTCAATCCCCAGCACCCCAGGAGAACTCCAGTTCCAGGGGAATCTGATGCCCTCTTCTGACCTCCTTGGCATTGCACAACACAGGTGCACAAACCTACATGCAGACAATACATTCATACACATAAAATTTTTTTTAAATATTCTTTAAAAATTCATATTCCACTAAACTGGAAAATCGAAAAGAAAATAATGGATTTCTAAAAGCATATGACCTGCCAAAGTTAAACAAAACTGAAGCAAATATTTAAACAAACCCACAACAACCAAAGAGAAGCAATAATTAAAATTCTTCCAACTAAAAAAAGCCCAGGACATGATGGATTTGATGCATAATTCTACCAGACCTGCAAAGAACTAATGGCAATACTCCTCAAATTATTTGGTAAAATAGAAAAAGAAAGAACATTTCCAAATTCTTTTTTTTAATGAAGCCAGTATTACCCTTTTATCAAAAGTAGATAATGCCCCAACCAAAAAACAGAGTTGTAGAACAATCTCCTGGACAAACATAGATGCAAAAATTCTCAATAAAATACTTAACAAGCCAGGCGTGGTGGCGCACGCCTTTAATCCTAGCACTTGGGAGGCAGAGGCAGGTGGATCTTTGTGAGTTCAAGGCCAGCCTGGTCTACAGAGCGAGTTCCAGGACAGCTGGGGCTACAAGGAGACCCTGTCTCGAAAAGAATAAAAAAAAAAAAAAAAAAAAAAAAAAAAAAAAAAAAAAAAAAAAAAATAAAAAAAAAAAAAAGGCGCAGCATAGAAAGGAAATGAGCAGCAGTTTCCAGCCCCGTCAAAGAACTACTGGCAACTGATTACTGCTGGGGGAGGGAGAGTAGGTCTTGTTTATTTTTATTTTACATGTATAGTGTTATGCCTGCATATATGTAAGAGCACCTGTGTTGTGCAGTGCCAATAGAGGACAGAAAAGGGTGTCAGATCCCCTGGAACTGGAGTTACAGATGGTTGTTAGCTGCCATGTGAGTGCTGGGACTTGAACCTGGATCTTCTGCAAGAACAGCCAGTGTTCTTAACCACTCTGCCATCTCTCTAGCCAGAGAGTAGATCTTCTTTTAGAGACCGGCTCTAGATAAGATGACTAGACTCTAGTGGATGAATTACACCAAGAGACCTCTAGGTACAAAAGCTTGACTGGATAGGACCTAAAATATATGACAGAATGTATGAAGTCCAGTGTGTATGGGGGAGGTCTATGGAGGGCATGGATGGGGAGGAGGCTTAAATTTGACTAAGATCTATTATATGAAATGCACAAAAACTCAATACAAATATTTTAATACTTTATTTTTATTTTATGTGTATGAGTGTATTACCTATATGTGTATAAGTGCATCCATGTCATGCAATGCCCTTGGAGGTCAGAAGATGGTGTTGTTTCCACTGGAACTGGAGTTATGGATGGTTGTTAGCCATCATGTGGGTGCTGGGAACTAAACCCAGGTCCTCTCCAAAAGCAGCCTGGATTTTTTGATGCTAAGGCATCTCTCCATCCCCAATAAAAAATTTTTGGTCTTTTTTTTTTTTTTCTTTTAGACAGGGTCTCCCTTTAGTCCCAGCTGGCCTGGAGCTTGCTATGTAGACCAGGCTGCCCTTGAACTCAGAGATCCACCTGCCTCTGCCACCTGAGTGCTGGGATTAAAGGTGGGCACCACTACACCTGGCCTAAGACAGTTCTTAGCCGCCATGTGGGTGCTGGGAATCAAACCCTGGTCCTCTGTAAGAGCAGTCAGTGCTCTTAACCACTGGGCCATCTCTCCATCCCCACCCAATAAAAATATTTTTAAAAAGAAAAAATACTTACAAACTAAATTCAAGAATAGACAAAAAAAAATCCACTATAATCAAGTCAGCTTTCATCCCAGAGATCAGAAATGGTTCAACATATGTAAATCAACACATATAATCCACCACAAAAACAGACTCAAAGAGAGAAACCACATGGTCATCTCATTAGATGCAGGAAAGGTCTTTGGCAAAATCCAACATCCTTTCCTGGAGAATCTAGGGACAAAAGGGACATAGCTCAACATAATAAAGATGATATATAGCAAGTGCATGGCTAACATCATGCTATACAAAAAACTTCAAATCGTTTCCACTAAAATCAGGAATAAGACAAGGATATCTACTCTCTCCACTCCTCTTCGATATAATGCTTGAAGTCTCATCTTGAGTTGATAAGACAAAAGGGGAAATAAAGGGGATACAAATAAGAAAGAAGGGGCTGGAGAGATGGCCTAGAGGTTAAGAGCGCAGACTCCTCTTGCAGAGGACCCGAGTTCGATCCCCAGCACCCACATGGTGGCTGAGAACCGTCTTTAACTCCAGTTCCAGGGGAACCCAAGACCTGCTTCTGACCTCCGCAGCATTGCACAACACGGGTGCACAGAACTGCATGCAGACAGTACACGCATACACATAAAAAATAAATAAATAATTAAAAAAAAAGAAAGAAGTCAAGTATCCTTATTTGAAAACGATATGATTCTACATATAAAAGACCCAAAAGACTCCACCAGAAAACTTCTAGAGCTGATACATTCATCAAAGTAGTAGAACATAAAATTAACACACAAAAATCAATAGGCTCCCTATATATAAACAAAAACATATCTCGAAGGAAATCAGGAAAACAATCCCATTAATAGTAGCCTAAAAAATATTGGAATAAATCTAGCCAATGAAATGAAAGTCTTACACAATGGAAAATTTGAGACACTGAAGGAAGAAAATAAATAAAATGCCAAAAGATGGAAAGATCTCCTGTGCTCATGGATCAGTAGGATTAATATTGTAAAAATGGTCATCTCGATCTGAGATCTCCTGAGGCCAGCAGAAGGAAGAGCAGGAAAGCAGGTAGGGACTGGGTGCCTCAGCAAGGCTGATTGTTGATCCTTTAATCCAGCTGTCTTTGGCTTGATTGTCTTTTGTGGCTGCGGGGGCGGAGTTATTAAAGGTGGGGTTGTGTGACTCTTGAGATCTGAGATCTCCTGAGGCCAGCTGAAGGTACTGGGGCTTGGGCTGAAGAGCGCCCCCCACAACTGGGATTACAAGGCATCTGAAGGAGGCAAGCAAAGCAAGCCTTCAACACAGTGAAGAGGCATTTAGGACTCACATTTGAATACAGGCAAGGAGAAGCCCAAATGCCAGGATCATGAAGAAGAGACAACACTGGAAAGGGGCAGGATAACCCCACGCCAAGCTCTACTAACCCTATGGAAGACTCCTGCAGTGGGATCCCTCTGGGGATGCCCCAGGACACAGATATCAGAAACACAATTGGGAACATATTTAAAGAACTACAAGATTATAAACAGCAAATCAAAGAACTAAGAAAAGAGAATGAAGAACTCAAGAAGGAACTACAGAGAATGACAAGCTCCGGAAGGAAGTAGAAACACTGAAAAGATCCCATGCTGAAAAAGATAAGGAAACCAACCAGCAAAGCAAAGAGCTACAAGAAGAGATTGAGAAGCTCCAAAAAGAAGTAGAAATACTAAAGAAATCAGAAGAGGAAATGAAAAAGGAAATCAAACACTCATCCATTCAAGAGGAAAGGAATGGAAAAAGCCTCAGAAGCAGAATGGAGGAAGCAGAACAAAGAATATCAGACCTGGA
>VZQC01005840.1:2354569-2381540 GCA_009823505.1 Rhizomys pruinosus
GGCCCCTTGAGCTTTTGTCCAAAGCAGTTGGGAGTGATGCATATTGCAAACAAAAACAACAACAACAACAACAACAGAAAGGACTGCATCAAAGAACTGACTGAAACAGTGAACTTCTGCTCAAAACAGTCAACTTCCTCATGGAGAATATTGAGAAAGACTGAGAAAGAGATGAAAAGCATGTTTGGCAGAATGCATGAGCTCTGGTGGGGTGGGGGAATGGGCAGGAACACGGGTCTAGATTTGTTAAAAAAATAAAAATAAATTTATGTGAAAAAAAAATAAAATAAAGGTGTGGATGCCCAGTTCTTAGCCACCACGTGGGTGCTGACAATTGAACTCAGGTCCTCTCCAAGAGCAGTTGACACTCTTAACCGCTGAGCCATCTCTCCAGCCCCTTATATACCTTTTCCAAAAACTTAAAAATGGTCATCCCACAAAAATATGGAAACACATAAGACCCAGGATAACCAAGACAATCCTGAGCAATAAAAATACCACAAAGCTATAATAATAAAAACAGCATAATACTGGCATAAAAACAGATACATTGATCAGTGGAATGAAACTGAAGACCCATATGTAAACCCATGCTCTTACAGACACCTGATTTTGTTACAAAGAGGGAAAAATACACACATTAGAGAAAAGACATCATTTTCAACAAATGGTACTGGTGAAATTGGATAGCTACATGTAGAAGAATGAAACTAGATCCATATCCCTCACCCTACACAAAGTTCAACTCCCAATGGATCAAGGACCTCAACATAAGACCAGATAACCTGAATCTGTTCAAGGAAAAAGTAGGAAATAACTTCAATTGATAGGCACAGGAAAGGATTTTGAAAAGGATCTTAGTAGCACAGACATTAAGACCAACCAATGGGACCTCATGAAACCAAAAAGTTGAAATGTAGTTACCCTATAACAAGGGTACAATGCCTCTTCCAGATACCATAGGCTATCAGGTAAAAAGCCAGGAATGGGCTATATCTTTTCAAATTGTCAGTTCCCTAGACGTCCCCCTCTAAACATAACAGGCCTACTGCCACTGCTCTTGGTTACCTCCAGAACTTGATGGTAAGATCGTATTACTGAGGACACTACATACTTGAGTCATAGACGTTAAGTTATAAAAAAGCACGAAACCCCAATAAAAGGCACATGAGGCTTAGGTCACTCCAGGAACATACTTTACTTCCATGTGTGACTGCCAGCATGAGCCGCCTGCAGACACATGGTGGGACTGGACAGCATGGCAGGGGGCAGAGAGGCAGAGAGAGGCAGAGAGAGGCAGAGAGGGACAGAGAGAGAGAGCAGGGGGACACAGAGAGAGTGGGGACAGAGAGAGAGCGGGGGACAGAGAGAGAGACAGAGACAGAGACAGAGACAGAGCAGGGGACAGAGAGAGTGGGGGAACAGAGAGAGAGCGGGGGCACAGAGAGAGAGAGAGAGCGACACAGAGAGAGAGAGAGAGATGGTGGCTGGGGTCCACCCTTTATACCCATGGGGTGGGGCCTCAGGTAAGTGGGCACCTGTGTGCCCCTTAGGATTCTGGGAAGCCTGGACCTAACAATAGAACATAGAGAAATCAAGCTGGTACTGACCTAGAAGCTTTATCCCTATTTGCTAGCTTTCATAATACTGGAAGGTTCTATGTATGCTACTGGGGGGAAAAGTCATCAACAGTCTTACCCAACTGTGAATCCTACCATCTATAATAACACCTGAGCTGGGAAGATATGCCCACTGATACAATAATGATAAAAATGTTAGACAGGAATAACCAACTACATTCTTTTTTTTTTTGTCTTTTCGAGACAGGGTTTCCCTGTAGCCCCAGCTGTCCTGGAACTCTCTCTGTAGACCAGGCTGGCCTTGAACTCATAAAGATCCGCCTGCCTCTGCCTCCCAAGTGCTAGGATTAAAGGCATGCGCCACCATGCCCGGCTACCAACTACATTCTTATTGGATTTAAAGCCAATTGTACAGGAAGGAATTCATGCTTGATACCATCAACTGGGTCAAAAACCCATGGTCGCCTAGGTCATGGGCCCTAGGGGAGAACCTATAACTATTGTTATATGGACATGTAATAAAATGTCCCCTAAGTTCTTACCTTTATACCCATATATTAGTGTTTCTCTCAATCCTTATCAGAGAAGCATCTTTTTGCAGTAGATGGCAATTAATACAGAGACCCACAGCTCATCAACATAAAGACAATAAGAGATTGTGGAGTACCCAGGTCTAAGTGGGACATCTACATTACATCTCTCACCCCAAGGCTCACAGATCATCCTAGAAGTTGGGGTTAGAAAGACTGAAAGAGCCAGAGGTAGTAGACATGTACAGTGAAATTGTATCTGCCAGAACCATTGCACACATGAACTCATAGCAACTGTGCCTACATGTACAAGACCTGCACAAGGTCAAGCCAGCCAAAATCCCAGCATGGATGGGGGAGGGGCTCACCAAGTTGTCCCCCCTGAGGAGGTATTTGTTGGCAACTGATGGCTTGGAGGAGAAGGAATCAGTTTTACTCAGAGATGTAGTCCCTGAGAGGCTCCCCACACTGAGTAGATGGTCCTACACATGTGCACATACAAGCAGCACTCAGTGGACCCAATAGGTTTAAAAACAGAGCACATGAAGGTGGGAGGGAAAAGTGGTAGGGGAACAGAGGATGAGCTGGGGGGAGGAGAGAATGGATGAGATTCTCAAGCAATAAAAAAAAAATCAAACAGAAAGAAATCAATGGAGGAGGGGCAGCTCTTCTTACAGAAAAATTCCAGCTAATAAATGTAAGAGGAATGAAGGAAATAAAAATGCACTATTAGAATCACATGATAATTGTTGCAAGCCAGGCACAGTGGCGTGTGCATTTAATCCCAGCACTTGGGAGGCAGAGGCAGTTGGATCTCTGTGAGTTCAAGGCCAGCCTGGTCTACATAGTGAGTTCAAGGCCAGCTGGGGCTTACAGGGAGACCCTGTTTCAAAAACACCAAAAATAAATAAATAAATAAATAAATAAATAAATATTGAAATCATAATCCACCAGTGACTCCTAAAATTATTGGTTAAGTTAAATAAGCCATCTTTATAGCCTTAAAGTGTATCCCCCAAACTTATCAATTGCAAATAGCCTGTTTCCTTATTGGCAAAACCAATAAGGAAATGACATGTGAGGCTAATATTACTGTAATATAACATATTGACATCATAGGCACTCAAAATGATGGAGTATAGACACAGTACTTCTGAAGTATCTGGTCACAAATGAATCACCTTATTCTAATCATGAGAAAGCACCAGACAAGCCCAAATTGAAGGACATGCTCCCAAATCACTGGCCAATGCTCCAAAGAGTGTCAAGATCATGAAAGACAAAAATACTGAGGAAATGTGAGAGTGTAGGATCCCTCTCCAGAGTGCTGGTATTAAAGGCATGGGCCACCAGACCTGGATGTATTTGTTTTCATATAGAGACTAAAAGTAAAGGATCTTTAAGTGTTAAAAGAGGAGGAATAGGACCAGAGCTGATGGCACCCCGTGAGTCCCTGGGACAAGCTAGGATGGAAGCGCCATTCATTCCAGGACTCTGTGGTTGTAAATCATTTTACAATGTCTACCAATTTAGATAGGCATAGTAAATTTCCAGGCCACTGAAAGTAGAGACAGGAAAAAAAGTTTTGCAAGAAAAACTTAACAGTCTACAAAATATTAGAAGGGTGTCATCTAGTTTTGGCTTTTTTAAAGAACCATATCCAGAGCCAATGCACTGAATGCCACTTTGAATTATCAGCTAAATTCCCTTTTGCCCATTTGGAGACTGCCTGCCTACCTAAACAGCATGCCTGGAAAAGGCAAGAAAATTCAGCCTAAAACATCTTATGACATAGAATAGTAAATTAATGTAATTCACTTTTTTGCTTAAAGCATGAAAACTTCTACTACAATATAAATGTTATGGCCCAATATAAAAATATCCAGCTCCACCCAGAGTACTGATATGTCTTTAACAATTAACAACCAATTTATCAGCCAGATTATTTTTTGCCAACCAATAAGGTCTTGGAGGAATGGGGGTATGGGATGGTTTTTTTTTTTTTTATTAATTTTATTTATTTCTGTATGTGTATGAATGTACTGCCTGCATGCAAGTTTGTTCACCCGTGTCGTGCAATGCCGTGGAGGTCAGAAGAGGGTGTCGGATTCCCCTGGAACTGGAGTGCTCCTGGAATTGGAGTTTCAGACAGTTCTCGGCCGCCATGTGGGTGCTGGGGATCGAACCTGGGTCCTCTGTAAGAGCGGTCGGTGCTCTTAACCGCTAGGCCATCTCTCCAGCCCCTATGGGATGGTTTTTAATGATTAACGAAAGACTAGGAGGGAGGAACATGTTGCAGTCTAAGATGAGAGGCCCTGGGACTTTGGGGTCTACTTGTCAGGTAGAGAGAAGAAAGAGAAGACAAGAGAGGAAAGGAACAAGGAAATAAGGATGAGGTGTGAAGGGCAAATAGCCAAAGAGAATGAGCATCCCCCTCCCCCCACACGCTCCATCCCCAGTAGCTTTATCAGTGTGCTTAAGGGATGTGTCAGATCTGGGCCACTATGCACACTTAGCCTGCTCTGGACAATGATGCAAATGGGGACTGAAAACCAGTCTATGCTCCTCTTGCCATAGCCTGCATCCTAGAAGGAACTGTATCTGCCCAGAGCAACAGCTTTCTCTCATTGATCCTAAAGTTTTGAGGGCCTGGGGACATAAGTGTTAGTAGAGTGCTTGCCTAGCATGCATGAATTCCTGCATCCCATCTCTAGCACCACATAAGCTGCAGGTAGTGGTGCACATATTAATCCCAGCATTTGGGAGGTCAAGGCAGGAAGATCAGAAGTTAAAGATCAACAGCTAGGAGATGGCTCAGATATTAGGAGTACTTTCTGCTCTAGCAGAGGACGCAAGTTCAGTTCCCAGATATCCAGTGGCTCACGACTGCCTGTAACTCCAACTCCAGGGGCTCCAATTCCCTCTTCTGGCCTCCACAAGCATCCAAACACACACACACACACACACACACAAATGAATAACTTTAAATAAAGTTCAAGGTCATCCTCAACTACATAGCAAGTTAAGGTCCAGCCTAGACTACATGAGACCCTGTCTCAAAAAAAAAAAAGTTTTGGCATGGCAGCCTTGCACTGAAATAATTTTTTACCCTTTTTCACCCACAGAGGGACAAGGACAGGTTGATGTTTACTGGTTACATAATCCTCCTTTTGAGGAAACATGACAAGGGACCTCATTGTCTTCTACCTCACTTGTGCCCTGCAGGCTACCATCACCCTCTTATCCTCCTGATGTTTGCATTTGGCAGAAGTCAGACAGGAAGCTGAAGCTCAGGAGAGAATTCGCAGGATGGAGTTCTCAGTGAAAGAATTACTCTGCTGGAAACTTCGTGCAGACTGATGTACCCCTCAGGGTGGTCAGAGGTGAAGGATGATGGAGTAAGGAATCCAACTCACTGAAAACCAAAAATCTATCTCTGTCCCCTCCTCATTCCTGTCAGGTTGTTACTGCAAACATAATCAGAGTCAAAGTGCAGCAAATCGCTGTGCTGCCCCAGGTCCTCCTCTCTGCTGCTCCTAGGACATTGCTAATTTTCAGGGCCACTTCTAACATATTTTGACCAAGAGGAATTTGTAAATCAGCAGGTGTTCTTTCAGAGCAGCGCAGACATGCTCACATCTTCCTGTTAGTTCACTAACAGACTCAGAGAAACATCCCACCAAGCCCCCAACATGATTCCCCGATGAAGAGAAGAAGCAACGCTTGTTTGGGCTGTCTTTTCCACAGTTTCTCTGCTCCTGGTATAGTTGAGGCTCACTTTGGACCAGCAGTCATCCAGGTCTGTCAGGATTGCCACCACCCACCCCAATAGAGCAGCACATGCTCTTTGTGACAGCCCAAAGCCATTCATAAAGGATGCTCTGGGTGTCCCAAGCACTTACCCCCTTGTACCACTTCTTTAAGAATTCCTACTCAGTGACAGAATGCAGGTGCGAGATGCAGAGAAAGTTTTAATATAAGGTGCCCAAGATATCTGCATTGGGTTAAAGCAACTCAAATCTCCAAATGGTCCAATAGAAGCAGGCTTCCTTCAAAGAACAGCATATTAGATCTTTCTCAGTCATGATATATTGACAACCTACTATACCAGAACAGGTTCTTCTAACAAGCTGAGGAAATAGAAATACAAAAAACAGACATTCAAGGTTTCCAGACTAACTTGGTATTATTATCTACTTTTTTTTTCCTTTTTTTTTTTTTTTTTTTTTTTTTTTTTTTTNTTCCCTTCTTCTGGCCTCCACAAGGATCCAAACCACACCCACCACACCACCACACACCACACACACACACACACACACAAATAATAACTTTAAAACTAAAGTCAAGGTCATCTCCACTAATAGCAAGTTAAGGTCCCGCCTAGACTACATGAGGACCCTGTCTCAAAAAAAAAACGGTTGGCATGGCAGCCTTGCACTGAAATAATTTTTTACCCTTTTTCACCCACAGAGGGACAAGGACAGGTTGATGTTTACTGGTTACATAATCCTCCTTTTGAGGAAACATGACAAGGGACCTCATTGTCTTCTACCTCACTTGTGCCCTGCAGGCTACCATCACCCTCTTATCCTCCTGATGTTTGCATTTGGCAGAAGTCAGACAGGAAGCTGAAGCTCAGGAGAGAATTCGCAGGATGGAGTTCTCAGTGAAAGAATTACTCTGCTGGAAACTTCGTGCAGACTGATGTACCCCTCAGGGTGGTCAGAGGTGAAGGATGATGGAGTAAGGAATCCAACTCACTGAAAACCAAAAATCTATCTCTGTCCCCTCCTCATTCCTGTCAGGTTGTTACTGCAAACATAATCAGAGTCAAAGTGCAGCAAATCGCTGTGCTGCCCCAGGTCCTCCTCTCTGCTGCTCCTAGGACATTGCTAATTTTCAGGGCCACTTCTAACATATTTTGACCAAGAGGAATTTGTAAATCAGCAGGTGTTCTTTCAGAGCAGCGCAGACATGCTCACATCTTCCTGTTAGTTCACTAACAGACTCAGAGAAACATCCCACCAAGCCCCCAACATGATTCCCCGATGAAGAGAAGAAGCAACGCTTGTTTGGGCTGTCTTTTCCACAGTTTCTCTGCTCCTGGTATAGTTGAGGCTCACTTTGGACCAGCAGTCATCCAGGTCTGTCAGGATTGCCACCACCCACCCCAATAGAGCAGCACATGCTCTTTGTGACAGCCCAAAGCCATTCATAAAGGATGCTCTGGGTGTCCCAAGCACTTACCCCCTTGTACCACTTCTTTAAGAATTCCTACTCAGTGACAGAATGCAGGTGCGAGATGCAGAGAAAGTTTTAATATAAGGTGCCCAAGATATCTGCATTGGGTTAAAGCAACTCAAATCTCCAAATGGTCCAATAGAAGCAGGCTTCCTTCAAAGAACAGCATATTAGATCTTTCTCAGTCATGATATATTGACAACCTACTATACCAGAAAGGGTTTTATACACAAGCTGAGGAAATAGCAATACAAAAACAGACATTCAAGTTTTCAGACTAAACTTGGTATAGAGTCTACTTTTTTTTTCCTTTTTTTTTTTTTTTTTTTTTTTTTTTCGGTCTTTTCGAGACCCAGTTGGCCTGGAACACACAATGTAGCCCAGGCTGGCCTGGAACTAATCCTGTAGACCAGCTGGGCCTTGGAACTCACACAGATCTCTGGCCTGCTCTGCCTCCCAAGTGCTCGGATTTAAAGATGCACCCACCACGCACGGCTTCATTCTAGTCCCATGGGATGCCCATGAACTCTGAGACCCAATCTGCCTTTAAACTGGAAAACCTCCTGCTTCAGCTTCACAAGTGGCCCCCATGCTCAGCCCTCTACTCTTCCAACTCTTCCTCCAGGAAGTCTTCTGTGAGCCCCAACTCTGGTTTAAGGAGGCCCTGGTCCATCCTACTGTAACATTCTGTGTGTTACCCTAGGACCCTTTGTGATCAAAGGGAACTAACTCCTAGTTCCTAGATTTCACAGGGTGTGTTGCAGTTTATATATTTCAAAATCTGCTCTCATTTTTATTTGGGTTGCAAAAGAATGTTAAAAAAACACAACAACACAGTTGCGACATGGTAGCACTCCCCTTTAATCCTAGCACTTGGGAGGCAGAGGGGAGGCGCTCTTTCTATTGGTTTCAAAGCCAGCCTGGTCTTACAGAGTGAGTTCCAGGACAGATGGGCTACAGGGCGACCTGTCTCGCGAAAAAAAAAAAAAAAAAAAAAAAAAAGCCACAAAAAAACACTTTCGGAGCCAGAAGGGTAGTAGTGCCCCCTTCATCTTCGCCACTTGGAAGGCCGAGGCAGGTGGATCTCTGTGAGTTCAAGGCCAGGCCTGGTCTACATAGTTGAGTTCCAGGAAGGCTAGAGGCTATGGGAGACTCTGTCTACAAAAAAAAAAAAAAAAAAAAAAAAAAAAACAACACCTTGCACATCATTCTTAAACTCCACCAAAAGAAAAGGGAAACATATTCGGTGTACAAACTCTGGAAAACATTAGCTCAGCGTGGTGGCTCACACCTATATATAATCTCAGTACTTAGGAGGAAGAATTACAGGAAGTTCAAGTTAGCTTGGACCAATTAGAAAGTTCCGAGACAACCTGGGCAGGAAAGAGGGATGGGGATGGGGGAAGAGATACAGAAAGAGACAGAGACACAGAGAGAAATAGAAAGAATGAAAATGAATCTGTAAAAAATAAAGCCTGTATCACTTCTTAGTGGTAAATGTGGTCATGGGTCATCAATCTGGTCTAAATCACTAAGATCCATAAAAACAGTCATAATTTGTTCATAAAACACCTCTTGCGAGACTTTCCATAAGAAACCTTAGAAGGCAATAAAAGAGCAGACAATGGGAAAAGCTAATTAGCTCTGGCAAAGCCTTGGTAGGCTCTGCCTTGTTACCTAATTAGGTAGATCATGAACATTGTCCTCCGGACACATTCCTTCACCTGCTCTCCAGTGCCGATGGGCAAAGATCCAAACTCTCCCTACACCAAACCAGCAGCCCAGATTCCATACTCAAGTGTCACTATGGTCACTATATACCCTTTTCTTTTTTTTTTTACTATGTACCTTCTTACATCTTCCACATTTTCCTGGGTCACCAGGTACGAATGATTTTGGTAAGCAAATACTGTCATTGAGAATTAAGACTGGTAAGGGCCCAAGTCCTAAGTTTAAAATTTGAAATTAAAACCAGACCTTGTAGTGAAGGATATTAAAACCAAAGTGAAACTACAGGCAAGAAAAAGGACGAGCATGGCCAAGAAAACACTTCCATGCCTAGTTCCGCTCATAAATATGGAGGCTTGGGTAAAATCACAGCAGTTTTTAAATTCAGAAACTTTTCTGTTCTCTCCCTCTCTCTCTCCCTCTCCCTCTCTCTCTCCCTCTCCCTCTCCCTCTCCCTCTCCCTCTCCCTCTCTCCCTCTCTCCTGCTCTTGCTCTTTCCTACAAGTCCTGTTTTCCCATTTCTCATACCATTAGCATTCTGTACTATCGTGATATGTATTATCTTGAGCTCTTGACAAAAAGGACAGTGTTTCCAAGACAGTAAATCATTTGCTAAATAATGACAAAGATCATTTGCATTTCTCCAAATAGACACAATTTTGACAAGATACAATAAATAAAAGACTTAGGAAGTTCACAGCTACCCACTTCACAAAACAATCTCAAAATAGATGGGAAGTCACCAACTCTTAATCGTCATAAGCACATGAAGAAAAGTCATGGCATGTGCAAACACAGTTTGTTCCTTTAAGAAAACATTTTCTACAGGGAGACCCTGTCTCAAAAAGACCAAAAAAAAAAAAAAAAGAANCCATTTTTTTGAGAAAAAAAAATTTTTTTTGATGATCTGGGTCTCCCTCCTGCCCCAGCTGGCTGGAACTACTACGTAGACCCATTGGCTGGCCACTTGAACACCCGCTTCCTGCCTCCTTCCGGAGTGCTAGGATATAAAGGCTGCGCCTCCCTATCGCCTCTGTCTATAAGAGGAATCCATTTTCGGGCTGGGATACTCAAACCTTGAGTATCCTCTGCAAGAGACAGTTGGTGTCTCTTAACTGCTGAGACATATCTCCCAGCCCACCCAGAAAATGTTTTCTTTTTTTTCTTTCTTTCTTCTCTTTCTTCTTTTCTTTTTCTTTCTTTCGTTTCTTTCTTCTCTTCCTTCATATCTTCTCGTCCTTCCTTCCATCCTCTCTCTTCCCTTTTTCTTTCTTTCTTTTTTCCATTCTTCTTTTTCTTATTTTCTTTCGTCTTTCATTTATTGTATTTTCTACTCGCTGTATGAATGTAACTGTCTGCATGTCAGTCTGTGCAAAACCGTTGTGTGCGTGCAATGCCGCGGTGTAGGTCCAGCTTCATAGATGGCATAGGATTCACCTGGAAATGTAGTTTCTTCTGAAATATCGTTGACCCGAGTTACCAGCAGCTTCCCACAGCCGCCCTGTGGGTGCTGGGGATCGAACCCGGGTCCTCTGCAAGAGCAGTCGGCGCTCTTAACCGCCTTAAGTCTAGAAAAAAAAAATTTTTTTTTTGGTATTTTTGAGACAGGGTCTCCTGTAGTCCCAGCTGTCCTGAACTTGCTCTGTAGACCAGGCTGGCCTTGAACTCCTCTCAAAGATCCGCCTGCCTCTGCCTCCCGAGTGCTAGGATTAAAGGCGTGCCCACCACACCGCTTTTTTGGGTGTGGTGGTGCACGCCTTTAATCCTAGCACTCGGGAGGCAGAGGCAGGCGGATCTTTGAGAGTTCAAGGCCAGCCTGGTCTACAGAGCAAGTTCCAGGACAGCTGGGACTACAGGGAGACCCTGTCTCAAAAAGACCAAAAAAAAATTTTTTTTTCTAGGACTAGCGGTTAAGAGCGCCGACTGCTCTTGCAGAGGACCCGGGTTCGATCCCCAGCACCCACATGGCGGCTGTGAACTGTCTGTAACTCCAATTTCAGGAGAACTCCAGTTCCAGGGGAATCCGATGCCCTCTTCTGACCTCCGCGGCATTGCACGACACGGTTGCACAGACCTACATGCAGACAGTACATTCATACACATAGAAAATAAATAAATGAAAGAAAGAAAGAAAGAAAGAAAGAAAGAAGGAAAGAAAGAAAGAAAGAGAAAGAAAGAGAAAGAAAGAAAGAAAGAAAGAAAGAAAGAAAGAAAGAAAGAAAGAAAGAAAGAAAGGAAGAAAGAGAAAGAAAGAAAGAAAAAAAGAAAACATTTTCTTGGGGCTGGAGAGATGGCTCAGCAGTTAAGAGCACCAACTGCTCTTGCAGAGGACCAGGGTTTGATTCCCAGCACCTGCATGGACCTCTTTAAGCAGGGCGTGGTGGCGCACACCTTTAATCCTAGCACTCCGGAGGAGGCAGGCGGGTGTTCAAGGCCAGCCTGGTCTACAGAGTGAGTTCCAGGCCAGCTGGGACTAGAGGGAGACCCAGTCTCAAAAAAATTTTTTTTTTCTCAAAAATGCAAAAATATTTTTTCTCTGTATTTCCCCTCAATATTCTGTTCAATACTTACTCTTTTGATACTATCACTTTAAATTATTTATTATTTATTTTTATTTTATGTGTATAAGTGTTTTGCCAGTGTGTACGTCCGTAAGCCGCATGCATGCAATGCTTACAGACCAGAGAGGGTGTCAGATGCCCTGATCTGGATAGTTGTTAGCTACCATGTGGGTGCTGGAAACTGAACCCTGGTCCTCTGCAAGAGCAGCCAATGCTCTTAACTGCTAAGCCATCTTTCTAGCCTAATTAATTTAATTTAATTTAATTTAATTTATTGTCTGTCTGTTTTGAGGCAGGGTTTCAGTATGTAACCCTGATTGGCCTGGAACTTGCTCTGTACATCAGGCTGGCCTTGAACTCACAAAGATCTATCTGCCTCTACCTCCTCCTGAGTGTTGGGACTACAGGCATATGCCACCATGCCTGGGTGATTGTATCTTTTAATGCCTAAGAACTACTTTAATAATATCGAGGCAGGAACAATAATTATATTTATAACAAAAAATATAGACACTGATGTTGTAAATTATATGTCATCATAAAGAATGTCATAAAAGACAGCTTGCCTAAAAACATGTAGGAGATGGTGTGGGGACATCGTCAGGGACATAGAAATTTGGTAGTTGGAAAATAATTTAAGCAGCAAGCAATGTGGTCTACTTACCCAAACCACAGAGAAAATATAATTAAAAGGGGGAATGGAAAATATTGTGGGTTTCACAGAGAAAATTAAACTTGGGTAAGGACTTTTCCTGACTGTTAACCTTCTCGTTACAAATGTCAGCACAGAGAAGCATGGGATTCAAAGGACATAAAAGGAAAGCAGATCTGTCCAGACTACTCCCTTTAACGACCTGGGATGCAGATTATTAGGAAGATGGAGATAAGTCTAGAGCACACAGCTTCATCCTCTTTGATAAAACCCTACATCCACTTTGAGTCTTTTAGCTCAATTAGCATGCAAGTAACAGAAGAAAAGTGAAGGGAAAGAAACTTTCCATTAACATATGAGAAAGACAGTGTTCCAACAAAACAAGGGTTGCCTGATCCTTTTATCATTTGGTTGCTACAAAATGTCCGAGATATATTACATGCTAGGGAAATCTTCCTCTTCATTATTATCATTTATTCCACTTGGAATTTATTTCTTCATATGTTTCAAAATTGACTTGAGGCTTTCCAGTTAACACAAGAATGTAATCTCAAGTTCTTGAAAAAAAAAAGTTTAAACCAGTACAACTTGGTTATATTTAACTATCTAACACTAATAGTGCTATACTCAAGTTGGTTTTTTTTTGTTTGTTTTATTTTGTGGTTTTTTTCATTTTGTTTTTTCCTTTTTAAGGCCAGGCTTACCAAAGGGAAGTAGCTGAGATGCCATGAAGCAGGTGAGACCCACGATGTTCCTCGTTGCCTTCAAGCTAGCCAAGAGCTGGAAACATCGGATGGGCTGCACATCTCCTATTCCAGCTGAGCAAGCCAGAAGAGCTGACTATGCAGGCACACAGAGAGGTTCTTTGCTTTGAGCTCAGCCTGGCAACTGTAATCCATTCACGTTTCTCCCTGGGATGGGAACTGACACTAGTCCACTCTATCCTATCAGTGGGTCGCAGCTGCTCTATGAAGCACAGTAGATCTTTCATTGTGCTGGTTGGAGCTGCCCCTCTCCTGGTGGTAATAGCAATTCAGGTGGAAGGAATACAATGAAGGCACAGCAGGTGAGAGCCCTAGGTTCACAATACACCTGCAGACACCCCAATTTTTTTTAAATCAAGAGTACAATAAATCCAGCAATTCCACTCCTAGGAATATATTCAAAAGAATTTAAAACTGAGAGATAGCTCAGCAGTTAAGAGCAATGGCTGCTCTTATAGAGGACCATTTGTCAGCTAACAACTGCCTTTAACTTCAGTTCCAGAGGGTCCAATGCCCTCTTCTGGCCTCCATGGGTATTGCATGGATGTGGTGCACTTACATACATACAGGCAAAACACTCACACACATGAAAAGAATTTAAAACAGGAATTTAAACGAATACTTGTAACAAATGTGCAGGGTAGCACTATTCACAATGGCAAAATGGTGGGGAAAAAAACAAATATCCATCAATCACAGGAATAAAAAGTAACCGACATCCATCTATGGGATATTAACAGCCAAAAATGATTTATTGATGCATGCTATAACATGGAAGAATCTCAAAAACACTATGTTAAATAAGAGAAAATGGGCACAAAAGTCCTCATTTTATTATTCTATTTACATGAAACACCCCAAACCGGGAAAGAAAGCAGGTTGCTGGTTCTGGGGGATTAGAAAGAGATGCTTATAGGGAGTGTCTGTTCAATGAGTACAGGTTTGTTTTGGGAACAATGCTTTGGAACTAGATAAAATTAGTAGTTACACAGCCCTGTGAATGTATTAAACAACACTGGATTTTATACTTGAAAATTGTTAATGGTATTAACATGGTGACTATGGTTACCAACAATGTATTGTAGACTTGAAAATTGTTGACAGCAAATTTCTTTTTTTTTTTTTAATTTATTTCTGTATGTGTAGGAATGTACTGTCTGCATGCAGGTCTGTGCACCCGTGTCATGCAATGCCGTGGAGGTCAGAAGAGGGTGTCGGATTCCCCTGGAACTGGAGTCCTCCTGGAATTGGAGCTTCAGACAGTTCTCGGCCGCCATGTGTGTGCTGGGGATCGAACCCGGGTCCTCTGCAAGAGCAGTCAGCGCTCCCAACCACTAGGCCATCTCTCCAGCCCATAGAGCAAATTTCAATCACTCTGACCACAACACAACTATGTGAGATTATGCATGTCCTCATTTGCCTTAGTCTTTGCACTAGCTATGCCTATTTCAAAACATTATGATATCCAGTATAAATATGCAATTTTTATTTGTCAGTTAGAAGTATTTTGGTGATATGGCTCAGCCAATAAAAACATGTACTGCCAAGCCTGGCTACCCAAGCTTGATCCCCTGAATTAGATCTCTGGAACCCACATGGTAGAAGGTGGGAATTGACTCCCAGTTGTCCTCTGACCTCTACATGCATATCAGACCCACATACAATAAATAAATGTAATAAAATATTTTTAAATGATCAATGATTAATTTTATGTTATGTGAGTTTTACCTTAAGAAATGCCAGGCGTGGTGGCGCATGCCTTTAATCCTAGCACTCGGGAGGCAGAGGCAGGCGGATCTTTGTGAGTTCAAGTCCAGCCTGGTCTACAGGGTGAGTTCCAGGACAGCTGGGGCTACAGGGAGACCCTGTCTCAAAAAGACCAAAAAAAAAAAAAAAAATGAAACCATCCCAGGCACTAGTTATCTCCTACCAATGTATACATACATTTATTATTTCTTAAATGTATTAAGTCTGGAAGACAAAAGTATCTCAGGTCCTCAAAAACTATACAGCAGCCCTGAGCAAATGCACAGAATGCAGGTGAGCTGATGGAAACATGAGCTGAGAATGAGTGTGGCTGTCACCCAGCCGCTGAAGGACAAGGCTGACATGCCGCAAGGTGCACAGAGGCCCAGGCAGTCATGGTGAAGATTTGGACACTACATGAAGACCCAGTAGAGTTTCACTGAGGCTATTTTCTGTTGTTTGTTTGTTTTGGTGTTTTTGGGTTTTGCTTAAAAAATCTTTTTATTAGAGTTTTTTTTTAATGGTAGTACATTGGGAAACTTTGTATAGGTTGGAGAATTTGGAAAGGGAGCAAATGCCAGAGTCAGATTATGGCAAGATTTCACAGTATTGGTGAAGCTTGGTGCTACTGCTTTGTCAGTAAAAAAATACTCAAAATTATAATCGACGGGAGTGGGAGAGGACCAACATCAAGGCCTGGATATCCAGGACCATATGTGGGGTCAAGACCATAGCTGGTGCTCAGGGAAGGTGGGATGTCCACTGTAGAGACTCACTCCTCCCAAGACGAACATCTACAATTGACAGAGACCTCCCTGTCTCGGACCAACACAGAGGCAAAGCCTCTGACATGCACAACCTGGGACCTCAGAGGAGGGAGTTTGGGAAATACAATCATTCAGAGATAGGAGAAACTGCTACCTAACATCAGAAAGTCCTCCATCCTCCAATCTGGTCTGCCATCACAGCTCACAGTTGCAGAACAAGCTCCAGGCTCATGCGAGAAGGCCACGGCTCCAGCTCAGAGGAGGGACCAACCACAGCTTCAGGCTCATGCTAGAAGGCCATCATGAAACCAACTATAGTTACACTACCCCTTTAAAAAGTAAGAATCAGGGGCTGCAGAGATGGCCTAGCGGTTAAGAGTGCAGACCGCTCTTACAGAGGACCCGGGTTCGATCCCCAGCACCCACATGGCGGCCGAGAACCGTCTGAAACTCCAATTCCAGGAGAACTCCAGTTCCAGGGGAATCCGACACCCTCTTCTGACCTCTACGGCATTGCATGAAACGGGTGCACAAACCTACATGCAGACAGTACATTCATACATATAAAAAAAATTTTTTTTTAAAGAATCTGTTTCAGATGGTCGTGGTGGTGCACGCCTTTAAGTCCCGCACTTGGGAGGCAGAGGCAGGTGGATCTCTGTGAGTTCAAGGCCAGCCTGGTCTACAGAGTGAGTTCCAGGCCGGTTGGAGCTGGAGACCCTGTCTCAAAAACACCAAAAAAAAAAAAAAAGATGTTTGGTGGGGCTAGAGAGATGGCTCAGCAGTTAAGAGCACTGGCTGTTCTTGCAAAGGACCCAGGTTCGATTCCCAGCACCCCCACAGCAGCTAACAACCATACTTAACCCAGTTCCAGGGACCTCTGAGGACATTGCATGACATGGGTGCACCTATATACATGCAAGCGTAACACTCATACACATAAAAAGAAAATATATATTTTTTAAATCTGGCTATTTTTGTCCCTGCAGTTTTCACATCTTCCTCCTTGGCCAGATGAGATGTCTTCTTACTGGAGTTGGTGTTAGTGAAGGCGGCCATCTTAACTCCAACCATTTTCTTTCTTACTTGCAAAGTCCTTTCTTGAGCCTGGCAGTCTGTCCTTGTACTCCTTGGGGTTGGTCACCTGGGTGATGATGGCTGAGTGACCATGGGTGCAGGACTCCTGGTGAGAGAGGCCCACAAAGATGCTGCAGTAGGGTTCTTGAAGCAACCTCTTGAACACACTGCCCGGCCCTACTCTCCAAGAGAGGCAATACCCCAGGTCCTGCCACCACTGGCCCCTAAGGTCAGCAAGCAGATTCCAACAGCCTTTTTGTTTTTTTGAAATGGGGTCTCCCTGTAGTTCCAGCTGGCCCTAAATCTCACAGAGATCCATCTGCCTCTGCCTCCTGAGTGCTGGGATTAAAAGTATGTACTACCTACCACACATGGCTAAGAATTTTTGAGGTCCAGACCCAGGCATTTTTCTAAGTGTAAAAATTAACTAAAAATTAACTTGTAGGCAGAAGGTGGCTCAGCAGGTAAAGGTGCTTGCCGTCAAGTCTGATGACCTGCTTTGATCCCAACTCAAGTTTGACCCACAGGACCCATGTAGTAGAAGGAGAGAAACAATCAATGCAAGTTGTCCTCTGACCTTCGTACTCCATCCATGGCAAATGCATGCCCATACATACACAAAATAAGTACAACGCAATACAAATAAGTTAGTAAAAATAATTTGTGAGCCGGGCATGGTGGCACCTCGGTCTATAATTCCAGTACTCATGAGGCTGAAGACTGCCCGGCCTGTAGTATAAGACCTTGCCTCGAGACACCAAAAATAAAAAAAAACAATCTCCGTGTTTAGAAATATGACCCAAGAGAGAAAATACAACAAATAAGATGATTTTCTACACACTTTGATTTTACTGAACATTCTTGCACTCGTGACAAGCCCACCTGTACCACCGATTCCATGTGCACAGCCCATTCTTTATCAAAAACATGGTACTGAGAAGGCATCTTGTGGGGCTGTCCAGCACTTTTGGGTAGTCAAGTACTGAGCTAAGTTAATGCCCAGTCTTTCCTGGACATCCAAGGAAGGCATGGCATGCCACTGCACTGCCCTTCGCCTCCCTGAACACCGTGTCAGCACTGCTGCTGGAGTTTTTTTGAAGGTCCAGGCTGCTCTTTGGAGAACAAACCACTTGGGGTCAAGAGGAGTTGTTACAAGAAAACCAAATTGGAGGATAAAGCTGTAATCCAGGCAAATAGTGTGATGACCGCTGGTTAATATGCCACCAAAGAAATGATGTACAGATAAGCCTAGCTTGGAGATACTTGGTTCACTGTGAGGGATGGGAAGGGGAGGGGTACCAATTTAACTTTCTCACACTTCTGGCATGAGCATCAAGAATTGAGATAAATATGGAAGGTCTGTGTTTAGGAACAGACTTTGAGTAATTTTAGGGGGCTTTCATGGTTCTAAGGACAAAACACAGACGACTGTTTATGAACTACATATTCATCCCAGAGACTTCAGTTTTGAACATGAAGTTTGGGGTACCTGTCAAACTTCTAATGGAGAGAAAGCAGGTAATTGGCTATCTTGGCTGTAATTCAAATGAAGAATGGTATGGAGCAAAGGGAACCCGAATGAATGAGGCCGTCCAATGAAACACAGCAGACCAAGCAATCAGCTTAGGCTCAGGCCTTGAAAAACCCAGTGCATTTCAGGCAGATGAGGAAAAGCTACAGAGCATACAAAGTGGTGGAAGGAAACCCAGGTGACCCTGGCTGTCAAGGGACTGTTCCAAGGGGAGAAGAGTCACCTGATTAAGAAACCCTGTTATAGCCGGGCGTGGTGGCGCACGCCTTTAATCCTAGCACTTGGGAGGCAGAGGCAGGCGGATCTTTGTGAGTTCAAGGCCAGCCTGGTCTGCAGAGTGAGTTCCAGGACAGCTGGGGCTACAGGGAGACCCTGTCTTCGAAAAGACAAAAAAAAAAAAAAAAAAAAAAAAAAAAAAAGAAAAAAGAAACCCTGTTATGCTGGGTGTGATGGCACATGCCTTTAATCCCAGCACTCGGGAGGCAGAGCCAGGTGGATCTCTGTGAGTTCAAGACCAGCTTGGTCTACATATGAGTTCCAAGCCAGTTGGGACTAAAGGGAGACCCTGTCTCAAACAAAACAAAACAAAACAAAACAAAAAGGAACCCCCTTATAGCAGGACGTGAAGGTTTGTTCATTGGTTTAGTACCAAGAGGGCCACCGTGGACTTGATTTTGATGGCATTTTCAATGGAGTGATGGGACAGAAATCAAATGGTAGTAAATTGGGAGTGGAAGAACTGAAGAGCACGGGCAATTCTTTCAAAGGTTGCTCAAGAAAGGCAAGGCCTAGATGGTGCCCCAAACCAAGCCTCACTCTCCTAGCTGCCTGCTTCCTGCTGGTGCGGCAACAAAAATTAGAGGCCAGGAGAAACTTGGCTGAAAACAAAGGAGTTAGCAAGCTGCTGCTGCTGCTGCTGCTGACTCTGAGATGAAGAGCAGTACTCAGGTCCTTCTGCAGCTACTTGCCGGCTGTGTTAGCAACCTTAGAGAAGCTATGACCTTTCTGACCTGTCTGCAGTTTACTCTGCAGAGCAGAACCAGATACTAACTTAAACTTGCAGATTGCTTTGTTAGTAGCTCTCAAGTGTGGGGAAAGCATAGAGGGCAAAGGTGTGGTCCTTATGGGTTAGAGACCAAAGGCCAGCTTCGAAGAATGTTCAGACTTCATCCAGCAGCAAGGCGGCCACTGGGAACGCTTCCGCCAGGTCTTCACGTCCAGGTTAGGACAGGCAGTGCCAGCATTTGAGCCCCGCCCCACCCGCCTCTCCAGCACATTCTATTCCACTGGCCTCCACCACACTGACACTGTTAACTAGTTTTTCCTCCCACCCTCTGCTCTCCCTAAGCTTAAATTCTGGAAGGCAGAAATGTTACAATACCTCATCCTGGGCTATTTTGTAAAGGAAGCATCCCGAAAAGCCCAGCTAACCCATAAACTTTTGGTTTGGGTGGTGGTTATACCCACCCACCTTTCTACTGTGCATGAGCAAATGAACTACCTTCGGGGATAGATTACCACCTTACTACAGTAGGTGTGCATGGCTGCTGCAGCTTTGTAGCTTCTAGTTTCCATTTCAAGGTTGACTCACTGACTCCAACATTAGACTTAGGGGCTTTCCCAAGCAAAATAAACCTCAGAAGCAATATTTTTTGTTTGTTTGTTTCTTCCTACAGTGAATTTGGCCTATTTAGGTGATCCTCAAGTTAAACACTAGGGTGTAAGCAAGGAAGGTCCTCTGTTCTTTGAATGTCATAAAAGGTTTATTGGGTGCCCTCATGAACTGTGCCAAGCAGCCCGAGGGCTACACTTAGGCTCTCTCGTGCTTGCTAGTGTGCTATTCCAGATGCCACATCTGTGGATACTTAGCAGGGTTATGCTGCAGCTCTTAAAGGATCACATTCAAGGAGAGAGGAAAACAAAAACTAGTCTTTCCTAACGTTAAAAGGGGCTATGCTGCTATAATGAGAAAAGCATATGAAACTAGAAAAAAATGGATAAAATTTTGCACAAGTCAGAAGGGCGACTGTATTCATATCCTTAGCCTCGGTACCAATACCACTCAGGCCAAGAATATGAAACGATTTCTCATTTTATTCCAAGTGCTGAGTGTGTAACATGCTCTCACATGTTGGCTGAAGGAGGAATGCCATCATTCCTATAGTTCTATGAAGAGTTAAATACTGGAATAATCATCCAGGACTCAGAGCCAGAAAACACGGGGTCCGAAATTCCTTACCATTCCCCAAGTCCATCCATCTCATAGTGTTCTGAGGGATCAAGTAAGGTTACACATGGAACAGGGCACACAGTCAGAATCAGGACAGAAATGTCCAACAGCACTTCTGTTTATCATTAAGTGGCTGATGTAAAAAGGTATTTCCAAAGCAGAGATAGAATTGGAAATGAGACAAGCCTTTTCCTCTTTCTGCTCTTCTTCCTCCCACCCCTCCATTCTCTTCTATTTTTAGTGTCTCACTACGAAGCACTGGCTGGTCTAGAACTTGCTATGTAGCCCAGGCTGGCCTTCAGCTCACAGAAATCACCCTACCTCTCCCTCCCAAGTGCTGGGATTACAAGTGTGCACTACACCACACTCTGCTCTCTTTTTTCTCAAAACAGGTCCCACTCTAACTCAGGCTGGCCTTAAACTCACAGTCTTCCACTCTCAACCTCTCAAGTGCCATGATTATATTATTTACCACTACACGCAGCTGAAGAAAAATATTTTCTTATTTAAAGATAGTACTGTCTACATGAAAAAACCTTATGAACTTACAGGCAAACTAACAAAACCAGTAAGAGAATTGCAGGGCTGGCAAAATGGCTCAGTGGGTACTGCTTGGTGATCTAAATTCAATCCCCAGAGCTCATATAAAGGTAAAAAGACATAATCAACTGCATGAAACTGTCTTCTGACGTCCACATGCACATCCACATACAACATGCACGTACCCACTTACTCCCCCAAAATAAGCAAAAAATAGTCTTAATTTTGAAAAGATTATCAGATCAAAATCAACTTAAAATACCAATAGCATGTAGGAAATGTGAACTCCATAAATTGCTGCTGTGGAGCTCAACTGGTCAGGTCAACTGGGCAATGTCTTGGAAAACCCAAAATATCCTATTGGATAGTGAGTGAACTTCTAAATAAAACCTCAGAAAGGTTCACACACGTGCACACACATTTTACCAGAGCCACTGTTTAGTAATCCTTAAAAAAATTGGGAATAATTGTCAGGTGTGGTGGCACACGTCTTTAATCCCAGCACTCGGGAGGCAGAAACAGGTAGATCTCTGTGATTTCAAGGCTACCTTGGTCTATATAGTGAGTTCCAGGACAGATACGGCTACAGGGAGAAACCTTTTGTCTCAAAAAAAAAAAAAAAAAAAAAAAAAAAAAAGGAGGGGGGGAGAATTGAAATGCCCACCAAAAAGAAAATGGATACATTTCTGATATGCTCTTATGAACTACAGCATTAAATGCATTATTTCATTATTTAGAGAAACATGCTGAGCATGCCTGTGTCTCAAAAACATGATAGTCAAGTACTTGGAAGGCTGGAGCAGGGGGATTGCTGCAACTTTGAGGCAAGTCTGGGCTACACAGCAAGACCACTTCTCCAAAAAAAAAAAAAAAACCAACAACAAAAAAAAAGAGGCTAGAAAGGTGGCCCAGGACAGAAGACCACTTGCTGCTCTCCCAGAGGATGCGGGTTCAGTTCCCAGCACTGCATGGTGGCTGGTGTCCTCCTCTGACCTTTTCAGGAATACATACAAACCAATAAACACACCAGCAATCAAAACCCTATACAGAGGCTAGAAAGGTGGCCCAGGACAGAAGACCACTTGCTGCTCTCCCAGAGGATGCGGGTTCAGTTCCCATGGTGGCTGGTGTCCTCCTCTGACCTTTTCAGGAATACACACAAACCAATAAACACACCAGCAATCAAAACCCTATACAGAGGGCTGCAGAGATGGCTCACCAGTTAAGAACTACTCTTGCAGAGGATCCAGATTTGGTTCCTAGCATCCACATGGCAGCTAACAACTGTCCTAACTCCAGTTCCAGTGGATCTGGACACCCTCTTCTGACATATGCAGGCACTGCATGACATAGGTGCACTTACACACACGCAGGCATAATACTCATACATGTAAAATAAAAAATGTATTTAAAAACATTTGTACAAATGAAGATATATTAAAACAAAACCCAAAACACACCAAGGTATGGCAGCACACTCCTTTACTTCCAGCACTCAGGAAATCTCTGTGAGTTCCAGACCAGCCTGGTCTACATAGCAAGTTACAGGCCATCCACAATTACACAGTGGGACCATCGCAAAAAACAAAACAAAATAAAAAGTCCATGAATAATAAAACAAGTCTCAGAAGGTTAAAGTTCAAAACATGACAATTCCTGATATACACCATATTCAGAGGCACACCTATCTTTGGATATATAAAGTGGAGCAACATAGGGCTACTATAGCTATCAAAGAAACAAATATCCACGAAAATGGGAACATTATAAAAGCATTAACAATTATCAATTATTCCCGTCTGACATGCATTATAAAAAAAAGAAAGGCATAAAGCCAAACAAGGACCTATAATCCCAACTACTTAGGAAGCTGAGCCAAGAGGATCACAGCTTTGAGCCCTGCCTGAGCATCTTTTTTTTGAAAAACTTTACATATTTATTAATAGGATTCTAACACGTTTTTCTCTGGAAACTCTATTTCCCTGTGGTCATCCACTACCCCCAGCTCTTACAATCTTTCTACCCCCTCTTCAACAATGATCCTGAGCCTGGGAGGCAGAAGTTCAATACAGGTGTCCACTTCAGAGATAAGCACTCTGCAGCCTCTTGTTCTCTGCATGCTGGCCCGCTGCAGGTTCTGTGTTAATCACCATCTACTACATAAGGAAACTTCTGGTGAGAGGTAGAGATGCACTAATCTATAGGTGTAACAACAAGTTGTTAGGAGTCAGTTTAATATAATTTTTTTTTTTTTTTTTTTTTTGAAAACTAGTATTAAGCTCCCCCCTGTGCCCTGTCTAGTCTCAGGTTCCTAAGCCCAGGATCAATGTCAGGTATGGACTCCATGCTATGAAGTGGACTTTAAGTGCAATTAGAGACTGACTGATTATTCCCATATTCGTGCTACTGTTACACAAATGGGTTATCTTTCCAAGCCAGTTGCTGTTATACTTCACTCTGCTTAAGCATCTTGAGACCCTCTCACTGTTACATGAATCAAGGTGAATTCAAAGCATTTCTAAATGTAGAAATATTGATTTCTCTAAGCTTTCTATTTACCAATACTTCACACATACTAGGCATTGTAGGAGGTGGTTTACAGGTGCTAACCGCATTAATCTCTATAATCAGCCTATGAAAGTGAAGACATCATCCCTTAGAAAAACCAAGGCTCAGAGTGAAAAGATGAAGCCTAAGGCTGCATAGCCAAATAAGCAACGGAGCTAGGATCCAAGTCCAGGTATGTTAAAACCCCAATTGTAATTCTCTAAAAGGCTTCATTCTTATTAAATAAATCAATATGACAAAGACAGTCACCAAGAGAAAATGTAACCAGTACAATTAGGAACTTTCAAAGGTTCAGAGTATAAAGCAGTCTAAGTGGGTATACACAATCAAAATTGAGCCCTAAACCCAGTCCAAACACATAATGAAAATAGACAGGGAGGATCATGTGATTAAGACTAATGTTGACAAAGTCAATATTCCCAAAGACCAGACAGACAGACAGACAGACAGACAGACAGACAGACACACACACACACACACACACACACACACACACACACACAAACCAAACAGTTGAGGGTGTCCTGAAACCAAGGGTTTTCTAAGCCTTTCCTGGGTATACCCCAGCAGTCCTCCAGGGCTTGCCCTTTCTGACTGATCCAAGCTCTCTCATCTAACGACCTACCTAGCACTAACCATGAGTTTGTTGTTTTTTCTAAAGAACCAAGTCACCAACTATTTCAAACTAGTGTTTCTCAAATATATTAGATGGCATTGTTTGGTAGCAAGTTAGCAAGGCTCCTAAACACTTAAGAAAAAACTGAGCAGCAGCTCACTTGGCTCTAAGGCTATCAGATACAGCTAGCAGCTACTGAGGCAGCCATTCTCTACTCTTCTGGATTGAATGGAACACCATCTTTATTCTGCCTCATGTGCATGTTTCAAATGCAACCTACAAGACACATTTTTCCAACTCCACATTCTGAAATCCTGTAACTGGCTCAACTCTGACCAAATGTCCACTCCTTGTCTAATAACTATCCAGAAAGGACATACTGGGCTGATATCCTAAAGGTTATCTATTTCTCACGCTTCCCTGTTGTCTACTAGTTTAAGCCGTACTGTACTACTGAGAAATAGGCTATTTCTTTAATGGCCTTTTCCAAATTTTAGCCACTAAGTGCTAAAGTTTCTTTCAATCAAAATAAACGAGGATTCTTTGCTAACTTAGAAATACTAAAATAGGGGCTGGCAAGATGGCTCAGCAGTTAAGAGTACTGGCTGTAGAGCACCTGGGTTGGGTTCCCAGCACCCACATGGCAGCTCACAACTAGCTGTAATTACAGTTCCAGAGGACATAACACTCTCTTCTGACCTCCGTGAGCACAGCATGGGAAAACATGCATGTACATGAAAGTTTAAATGCTAAATAAATTTCCCAAGACAATACAGTATTATGTGCTTTCTTTTCCACCAAGTTAGTCTCTTCACATTCACCACCATCTATTTAGGGTTTAATTCTCTTCTATTAGAAAACTTCCCCTCATTTTGAAGTAGAGAATCTATGGTTAAATAATGAAAACCTCCCACTACACAGGTCCATCTGCTACAGAGAAGTGAACACTCCAGAGTAGAACAGTTTGGCAGGGGTGGGGAAAAACCACTTATTGAGTCACTGTGCCAAGTCCTGCACTATGTTAAATGCTTAATTTCAACCCACACAACAATCCTACCAATACTGCTGCTATTCTATGCATGAGAATGCTTTAAGAAGGTAAGAAAATAGCCAGCATCACATACCTAGCATGAAGACTAGCATGCACTTAGGAGGTGTGAAGTAGAGGGATTAAGACAGACTTCACTTTCAGCACATCATTTTAAAAACTAAAATAGCTACCTAAAACACACCGTAAAAAAATGCTATCAATGTTACATGATACCACATCAAGCCATTTGAACACATTTTTAAAGGGCTGGGGATATTGCTCAGTGGCAAAGCACTTACATAGCATGCTGAAGGCTTTGGGTTTGATCCTCAGTACCACACAATAATAGTAATTAGTAATAATAAATAATGCCTAGCTAGTATAAAAAAAGAGGAAATCGTATTAGTCTAACAACCTAATGACAAATTACACATACAATATCTCTACATGAGTCCATGTGCATAACTGAAGGCTACATAACAAGAAACAGTGCTAGACAGGAGAAATATTCCTTTGAGTTGTTGGTGGGCGTGGTCCAAGAGAATCCCAATTACAAAGGCTACTGTCACAGCCCTTGATTACCTCTTAGAAATTAAAGGTAAGACCATTTTGCTGAAAACAGGACATACTTTGGAGACTGGATTTGGAGCAATGGAGCTGGAACTGACCTGGAAGCCACTTCCTTGAAGGCTAGCTCTCATAGCTTTCAAGAGAGCACTATGCAAACGAAGGGAGAACATTAATCGATAGTCCAACACCACCTTTAAGACCAAATAACCACACTAATGACCAACACAGCATATGCTATTGGAGCAGTAGTGGCACTTTCATCCTGGGGCAAACAACAGCTACCTAATTGCACTTAAAGCCCATTCAATGGGAGGAAACTCATGTGTGGTACTTTAAACACATGGATGGAGAGAGGTCATGAATCTTAAGAGAATTCCCCAAGGCAGTCACATCCCTAGACTAATGTAATTTCTTATTAAGTGCAAAATACATATCCTTGTATTTGGTCAAGTATCCCAGTTACCACTCATTAAAGATGCTTTTAAGTAGCACATCTACAATGCAACCTCTACACCTGTGGCTCACTTAACACAGAAGACACTAATGAATCTCTCAACTCTAATGAAGTTCCCTCGTGTAACAGAGGGCCAGGAACACAAAAGGTCACATATGACAAAGTATGGAGACTGAGTCTGCAGAGTGTAGGTGCTTGGGCAGGACTCCTGTATTAAGCTTCACTCATCCAGAACTCAGGGATCTTGGTGAAAAAGGAGGGGCAGAAAGATTCTATGAGCCAGGAAGGTGCATGACCATATAGAAACAGACTCCTACAAGCTCCTGGAACCCTGCTCATATGAACCTATAGCAGTGGTGTCACCATGGACAAGATCCATGCAAACTCAAGCAGACAAAAGCCCAACATGGGGCAGAGGGGAGATCTCTGTGAGTTCAAAGCCAGCCTGGTCTACATAGAAAGTTCCAGCCAGCTGGGGCTAGAGCATCTCATAAAGACCAAAAACAAACAAACAAAACCAGCATGGAACTAGAGATATAGCAAACCCCAATCTTAGCTGAAGAAATACTGGCTTGTATTAATAAGTATCAATTATTGTTGGGTGAGGAAGAGCTGATCTTCTTAATGCTGACTAGGCTTCAGCAGATGAACTTGCACTGAGGAATGTCTGGGGACACTAATCTGACACAACAGGCCTTACACAAATGACAGAGTATGAATTCCTGTAAGGGGGGAATGTGGAAGGGGGTATAAAGGTGTTTAAGACTGAAATGTAAAAAAAAAAAA
>VZQC01005840.1:2382239-2448247 GCA_009823505.1 Rhizomys pruinosus
TTTTTTTTTTTTTTTAATTTTTTTAAATTTATTTCATATGTGTATGAATGTACTGTCTGCATGCAGGTTTGTGTACCCGTGTCGTGCAATGCCGCGGAGGTCAGAAGAGGGTGTCGGATTCTCTTTAACTCCAGTTCCAGCATTGCACGACACCTGCATGCAGACAGTACATTCATACACATAAAAAATAAATTAAAAAAAGGAAAAAATTCTAGAGTTGAATTTAATTCTTCTGGGGAGAAGGCACATGATCCCCCAAAGATTAGGAATCACTGATAGGAATTAAATTTCCTTTTCCATTTCTTTCCCATTCCACCCCCACCCCCACCTTCTATTGTTTGTACCTTTGCTCTGCTAATGCCATTTTGTTTCCCAGACTTTTTCAAACAAAATTCTCCTGTACTTTTCCACAGCACTTTGCAAATACAAATTTGTATTTAAACATTTGACTGTATGCAAATATGAAGGAAACAAGAGGCCAATCAAAAAAAAAAATGAGACAGGGTCTCCCTGTAGCCCCAACTGACCAGAACTCCCTATGTTGAGCAGGCCGCCTCCATCTCACAGATAGCCACTTGCCTCTGACTCTCAAGGTGTGCACTACCCTCCCTAGCCCAATCTTTATTAAGTGCATGAGCACATTGCTGCATGTATGTAAGTGCACCCATGTAGTACAATGACCACCGAGGTCAGGAGAAGGTGTCAGATTCCCTGGAACTGGAGTTACTGACAGTTATTAGCTGTCAAGTGGGTGGTGGGAGCAGCCAGTGCTCTTTAACTGCTGAGCCACCTCTCCTATCCCAAAATCAATCTTTATCTCTAACACTAAAGATGAACCACTAACACACCAAATTTTGTTCTCAATCTATCAACCAATTAGTTTCTTGCCCACCAACACACAAGAGTTCCAGTGAGTTTTTGTTCTTTTGCTTTATTTTGTTTTACTTTGAGACAAAGTCTCCCTGTAGCTCCTTGGTAAACCAAGGAACTGGCTATTTAGACCAGGCTGGGATTGATCTCACAGAGATCCGCCTGCCTCTGCCTTCTGAATACTGCATTAATGCCTCTGCCACCATACCGGCTCCTTGGCACAAAGCTTTAAAAATACTAGCCAAACCAATTCTTTTAGATTGAAAATATTTCTGGTATAACTTTAAACTGAAAACCAAATTACATAAGAGTCTGACGTATCAACAACTTACCAAGCATTATTTCAAAATTATTTATGTAACAATTCACAATCCAAACAAAAACTAATAAAACAAAAATTTGGGAAACTTGGGGCAATACTAGGATTTAAACTACAATTAAGATCTGAAAAAGGCCGGGTGTGGTGGTGCACGCCTTTAATCCTAGCACTTGGGAGGCAAAGGCAGGTGGATCTTTGTGAGTTCCAGGCCAGCTGGGGCTACGGAGAGACCCTGTCTTGAAAAGACCAAAAAAAAAAAAAAAAACATTCTGAGAGGCCAGAAGACATGATGCACACACCTCATCATCCTGGTACTCAACTCAGGAGACAGATCAACTTTGTGTGGTTGGTATTCTCCTTCTGAAGCCTCTTCACTGAGTTCCAGGCATTGAACTCGGGTCTGCAGGCATGCACAGCAAGCACCTTTACTGGCTGAGCCATATTACTGGCCCCAAGAACTATTTTCTGTAAAAGGTTTGATATGCCTTCATCTATTTTGCTGTACACGCAGTTTTAAGCATATTAAAGCATTCCAATATCTCTGTGTTAGAGGCTAAAGTTTTATTTTATCAGTGGCATACTGACTGTTTTAAAGCTTTTTTAAAGTGGTTTATTTTCTTACGGATAGACTCACTCCAGTATATATTACAATAGTAATACTTACACATAAATGTAATGAATATGCATTAACTTTAGCCATTATGAAACTGACAAAACAACTACTGAAGGGTACATTTGAGAAATATATCATTCTATCCATTAATATAGATTTTCTACCTAAAAAATCTGGCTTCGGAGTAATGTCCATTTAAAAATTTAGTGTTTCCAGATACATATCTGAACATTTTTGAAGAAATAAATATCATTGAAATATTTAAATATTTTAATTTACTAGCTTGATGTTGAATGTTTATTTTATGTTAAGGTCTAAGCTTCCTACTTTCTTGAGGAGGGCCTCCCTGTAGCCCCAGCTGGCTGAAAACTTCATACAGCGGCTAGCCTTGAACTCAGAGATCACTCTGCTCTCTATCTCTGTGTTAGGATTAAACGTTAGTCGTTGCTGCACCCTTATCCTACTGACTTCTCACTTCCTAAAAAAAAGCTTTCACTTTGAGACCATTAATACTTGCTTTTCTTTACCCTTAGTTCTAAAATATGTCTGGAAAGTCTTGGATAGAAAAATACTTTTTTTTTTTCTTTTTAAATTCTTTTTTTTCTATTAATCTTATATGTATTATTTCTGTACCGTAGTCGTAATGAACAACTGAAACCTCGATACTCGTTGCATGGCAGAGTTTTGTGCACCCGTGTCGTGCAACGCCGCGGAGGTCAGAAGAGGGTATCGGATTCCCCTGGAACTGGAGTTCTCCTGGAATTGGAGTTTCAGACGGTTCTTAGCCGCCATGTGGGTGCTGGGGATCGAACCGGCGTCCTCTGTAAGAGCGGTCGGCGCTCTTAACCGCTAGGCTATCTCTCCAGCCCTAGAAAATACTTTTTAAAACTGCTGGGAGATGAAGAGAGCAGTGATTGAGAGAGGAAAAAAAACTTACTGCTATAGTAGACATCACGATTTTGGTATATGTGTGGCATGTATATATGCATGGTTCTGGAGTGATACAAACTGGAAGGAACAACAACGAAAAAGACTGGGTAAAAGAACTGACTGAAACAGTAAACTTCTGCCAAAACAGTAAGCTTCTGCATTGAAGGGGAAAAAAAAAAAAAAAGACTGAGGAAAAGATGAAAGATGTGTATGGCAGAATGCATGAACTCTGGCGGGGTGGGGGCAAAGAAGGGGGAATGGATCTAAATTTGATTAAGAAATGTTATTATGAAATGCACAAAACTCCAGTATTTTTTTTTAACTGTAATTTTTCAACTACTTAGAAACACCAAAGAGGCTAAGGAGTTAATTCAGTTAGTAAAGTGTTTACTGCATAAGTGCGGGGACCTGAGTTTGATCCCCAGGACCCATATAAGAAAGCCAGGTGTGTTGAAGCATGATTGTAATTCCAGCACTGGGAGGTGGAAATGGGGATTCCCTGGGGCTAGATGGTCAGCAAACCTAACCAAGGAGCCCCAGGTCCCAGGGAGAAACCCTGTTTCATAAAACAAGGTGGACAACCCCTGAGGAACAACATGTGAGGTTGACCTCTGGCCTCCACACATACACAAACTCTATTACCTAAAAAAGTTTACTCTCCTGACTCAATGGATATCTGATTCAAGTAAGCAACTGCTTCATTCTTCTCTTCACACAATCTTAACAGAAAATCATTCTAATAATTACTTCAAATTTTAATCCTCCTAACTTCAAAGTATTAATACATTTACAGAATTCTAAGTAACAGTTCCTCATTCACATCCTAAGTTTAAGTCTCACATTTTGAAAAACTGTTCAGAATTAATGAGTGTGTCTAGAGGTTATCTATGCACTCCAAATTATAAACAAGTGTCTAGCTGGGTCATGTTATTAGACAATGGAAATTTTTGCCAGCACTGCACATATACGGAAAGACATTCTGCTTCATTTTACAATTCCTATCACTCTTCCTTTACAAAGATTAGAAACACATATTCAAAACCTTTTGAAGTGCTCCTGCCTACCAAGATTATGACAGCTTGTCTATGCTATCATTTTCAGGAATACTTATGCAAATTCAGAACTCTGATAAATCAACATAAGCTAAGGAGTTATACTCGAAATGTTGTATTTAATAAAATCATTTTCAGGTGAAAAGTTAAACTGCCAGCACCTCTATACACCTCTTTTTAAGTAAATGGCACTTGTTTACAATTTCAATATCTGAAATCAAGAATTTGAAAATAAAAGACTAAAGAAAAATAAGCCAGACTTTCTTATCTATACCACTATAATATTTTAAATGCATAGGACTACAACAAACTCAAAAGAAAAAAAAATAGTGTTTTATTAACTACCACACTGTTATAATACACTTTAAACGTACAATAAGGTAGCCTTTAAATTTGAGGTGGTCTTAAAGATAACAAATGAACAGAATCCCAACTTTTGAAATAGGTGAACTGCTGAAGTTATAGGTATACATTTAAGAAAATTGTATAGCTCTTACAAGACCAGCAATGTAATTTTATTTTGTACATTTTTTAATTGAAAATATAAACAATAATTAAAAAAGAAAAAGAAAATACAGCATAATAAAAAACATACATTTCTCAATTAAATGTACTGGATACATATAAATTTTAAGGGAAGAAGCAAAAAAAGGAAAATGGTTGATATTTAAGTGCAGACTGACTGCCTAGACAAAAAAGAAAAAAAACTTAAAAAATAATCATAAAACCTCTAGTTTCTATGACTAATATCCGTATGGTTGGAGTATTGTCACTGTGGAAGTGATTTTGTTATGTTTGCATATGTTATACTTTACTGGTAATTTACATGATGGCTTTAAGGCCCTGGCAGACAAGGTTTTTGGAAACAAGATTGGATAAAAATCACTGCTAAGACATAATACACCTTATTTTCTTTTTTTGGTCCTTTGAAATTCAGGAAAAGGGATAATTCACTGTAACATTTTCTTACCACCCAAATGCCTCAACCTATACATTTTAAACTTTTTTAAAACATTGGTTATATTGCCCAACTTCATTACTGAAAGAAGATTAACAAGACATTATTTTGGCAAATTAAATCTTAAACATGGCTTTTCAACAGGATTTAAAAGGTGATCTATCCCTTAAGTTCCATGTTAAAATGTAGTTTTCAAAATCTTACGAGAGTAATGATCAAAATATTGTACATAGTTAACCTAATTGAGGTAATTAGATTCAAAATGACAAACTGATAAGTCAAGTAAAGCCCACACTTTGTAACATTTGCTTGGAAACTGGATTTGTCAGTTATGCATAGTAAAAGTTCCAGTCATCAAGAAAATTATAAAAATTTTTATCATAACATGATTTCTTCTACCCACCAACTTTTTTTTAATCTTCGAATAGATAAATACCAATAGCTTCTCACTTTTACCCTAAACCACACAGGATTGATGCATTTGGTTAGACGACCATTGTTAAATTCAATTCTCTCTTTATATAACTTGGTAAAATTTCATTTCTTCTTGATTCTAAAAGTACCTACCAAATCCATGCAATTTTACCATTTTTAAAATACTGTGGAATAACACACAAAGTAAGGCATTTCAGTGTCATGTATAACCAAGTTACTGTCAATCCAAAAATTTTTGCACATCAATAAAAAGATATCTAAGAACTTAGGAACAATATTCTTCTCACTACTGTATAAAAATAACCACAATGAATAAGTATTTGTGTAATATTTACTCCATTGTCTCATTTCCAGAAACTGTGACAAGCTGTAAAGGGATTTCAGTGTTGGTAAGGATATCCTGATTGCTGGTGGCAGAAGTATTAACAGTTCCTATCCCTGAAACAGAACCTTGTTGAATATTTGCAAGGATAAGTGTTGTTCCTCCTGCAGTAATCAAGGTATCATCTCTCCCAGCTTCCACAGAGGCTAGCACTGTACTGCTAGAGTGAATAACTTTTTTATTTTGATGTGTTTTAATATGTTTGGCAAGGTGGTCACTTCTCATAAAGCGTTTTGAACATTCTGGACATACAAATTTCTTCTCACCTGTTAAGAAACAAATTAAACTACTTAGTTTTAAAATTCAACTTTCGCAGATTAATATTTAATTACTTAATTGTATTGGTTACATCGAGTTGCCCCTGCAAGATTTCCCTTACATTTATTCAAAATGTATCTGTCATTCTTAGGTTTGAAGAAAAATAATCCTCAAACATATTATATAATAGACTATTAAATATTCAAACAAGACTTTAACATGCTGTCAAAATGTGTGTGTTACCACATGTACCAGTATTTAAGCTTATTTTCTAGCTTAAATAAATCATTGAGGGTGGGGGGTGCAGACTAAACTTCAGTTGTGTCCAAGTTCTCCTATGCAAGATTATTCCTGGAAAAGGCAAAAAGCCAAATAGATACCCACACAGAGAAACATAGCCGTAAGTCTAAAAACATTTTCTTCTTTCTCTAAAATGTTTGCTTTTCTTCCATTCTACCACCTTTATTCTAGGTAGGTCCACATCAGAACTCTTGCCTGACCTAATAACAAAATGATATCCTAGTCTTACCCTCTTCCAACTTAGTAAATCATTTTCACACCAATCTTGGCAGTATCACATTTTACTTTACTAGAGAACTTCACCTTTCCCTTAAAGGGTGACTTGTAGATAACTAAATACTCAGATGTTGTACCTCTATAATACCTCAGTCCTATAACAGATAAAGGTTACATAAAAATCTTATCTTTACTCCTGTAATACTAATTACCAATATACCACCCTTTTCTAGGAAATTACTTCCCAAAAATCAAGAGACCATATGAGAGGTGCCATACCAAATGGCACAATGGGTCATATATTGGGAAATGCCACATACATCCCTGACCTAAAATGCCAACACTATCAAAGTCCTCCTACAATGTGCTACTTTGCAGGTACATACACCCTGTATATTATTTCTTTTCACAACCTACGGAGAAAATTCCACTGAGGAATTTTGTTGGGGTGGTGGGCTGTCAGGGTCTACAGTCCAGTCACCCAGCACTTCTTACTATCTCAAGCAATTTTCTCTCCAGAACATATTTAGCACAAATTTTAAGTGAAAGCCCTTCTACTTTGTTAGCTACTTTTTGGTCAGAAATTCATACAGATTAATCTTATAGCTATATAAGAAACAGAACTACAGAACTAAAACAAGTAGGAATCCCCCTTTAGGTTATTTTATACAACATTCAAAGTCAAATTAATAGTTATGAAGCTTAGTCAAGAGACTGCTTGTTTGTTTAATCTAACAGAAACCTGCAACTAGAGTCCAAATGTACCAGACTTCAAAAATCCATGTTCCTTCACCATGCTCTTTTCTTCTAAGCACTTCCTTATAGTGTATTTTTCACATTGATGGACACTTTGATCATTTATTTCTAGCAGAAGAAAACTATATTAAGTTAGGCTTGAGTTGGGTCAGCCTTATATCCATCTTATATAACCACCATACAACACTATGTAAGCAACAACAAAAAATTGACTTCAACAACGAATGCCTCAGTGAAATGTCTTTCTCTTAGCTCACAAATACTAAAAGAGAGGATGAAATGTCAGTTTATCAGAAGAAAAAGATTTTTATCTACTTCTTAGTGTTAAGGAGGAAAAATAAGATGGTCCAAGAATAAATCCAACTAATTTTAAATGAACTGAGTAGTACAAACATGACTTAAGACATTTAATAGCCAACAAAGGCTAACTGAAGTCTACTCAAAACTATTTCACAAGAAAATATATACTGGTTTATTCTTTGGAATCAGTGCTTTTAAATTTGTGTTATTGAAGGCAAAATTTTGATTTCATTAATTCCATTTTAAAGATTTAATTCAGTAAAGTATGCTGAAAAAAAAATCTAGCAGGTTATATAGGGTACAATTCATTTTTATCTGTTACAAGCAACCATTAGAGGTTGGGGATGTAGCTCAGTGTGTTCTTAGTGTGCACAAGGCCCTGAATTCAATCTGTAACTAAGTAGGAAGAAGGGAAGGAAAGAGAGGGAAGGGAGGACATAAAAATATTAGTAACCTGTATGTGTTCTTCTGTGCCTCTGTAATTCATCACTTCGAGTAAATCTTTTACCACAGAACATCCAGTTACAAATAAAAGGGCGCTCTCCAGAATGCCAACGCAGATGCGCTCTCAGATGTGAGGTTTTCCCATAGACTTTACCACATCCTGGTATATGACAAATGTGTTGCTTCTTTTTCCCAAGATTGGTACCTCTAAAAAACACACACAGAATAATATATACTTATATCAAAGTATTTAAACCATTTGTTATCATATAGCCTCATGCAGAGTTTGAAACAGAAGATACCACTGTGAGGTCAATCAGAAATCAAGACCATTTTAGATTTACTTAAAGGAAAATTTATATAAATGCACAAATTTAACATTTTTATTTTATTCCAGAATTGAGCATTGTCCAAATGTTAATGTTTGATAATTATATAATTAAAAGGACATTTCATAAACAAAGAATGTACAATAGAGTTAATGACTATCCCATCGGAATTTTCCACAAATACTATGCACAGAACCAATTCAATCAATAGTATGGGAAATTAGTTTATTCAAAGGCATGATGTGAGATAATTTTTATAATATATTACAAATAATGATGTATAAAACCTCATAGATACAATTAAAAACTAAAGTTTAAGCAGACTTTAACATGATTTAAGAATATTTATTCAAATGCCTGAATGGTCACACCCTAACATACACTGACTTGGAGAAAGTTTTTTAAAAACCTAGCTAAAGCTATGTTCTTAACTCCCCTCTAGTATTCCATGAAAAAAAATACAAGTCAAATTATCTTTATAGGTAAAATTCTCCTATAAACCATGTAAACATCCCAAATTATTCACAAAATATATAACAAAATACCATTTTCTTTCATCGCAAAATTTTACATTAAAGAACTTAATACAAAGGACAGTTTTGGAGACATGCTTAGATGAGTGAACAAGAGGCATCTTAGCCAAAGAAAGAAGAAATCTTTTTGAATCCTGAAATATTTCAATAATATTAAACACTACAAAAACATTATTCTTGAAACAAAAATTAGGTTCATTACTAAATATTTTTTAAAGCAGGACTTTTTGGACATAATTATCAAAACTACACAGTACAAACTTTGCAATGTTCTGCTAAGATTTTTTTCAAAAAGCACTTTTAGCCCCTCCCCCACGCCCATCCTCCCTCAGTCTCAAGTCTAGGTGTAGTCTGTAAACCTTCCATAACTTTTAAATCCTCCTGTATATAATACACCTATTGTTTTTCAAGTTCCACTGGAAAAATGCATATTCCCCCACATTATATTTTAATGTACTCACACTCAGTAGCATGTGAAATTGCCATAGGACAAACAGTGCTAAACGGTGCAGTGCTGGCTGTTAAGATGCCAAAGGTGTTCTGAACAGGGAGACATCAATGTGGGCTCCAGTAGTTAGAGAAGGCTTCGTGGAGGAGGTGGGTAGGATTTAGATAGAAAGGAGGGAAGGCATTCCAGGCAGAGGAATAGCATAAGTAAAGACAAGGAGGAGTCATGCTGTTGTCTCAGGGCAAGGATGTCATAAACTAACACAATTCTAGTTCCTGCTCCAGTCCACCCCCAATTTCTAAGTCTCTGTAAAGAGTTGAGTTGAGAAAAACAGGTTTTTCCTGGCTCACTTGCAATGCCCAAGTCTTACTGTTTCCATTTAACTTTTTAAAATCTGTTTTTCTTAAATAGACCTAAGAAAAAGCAATGTTTCTGATTATTGGTATTATATATTGCTTTCACCATAGCAATTTCACAGGGAAGCCAATTCAGTTCACTCATATACTTAGGACTACATGTCCCTCTGGCTAAGGCTATTACTCAGATAAATTAGTGTCATTTTAGAAACTCAAAAGTGCTATTTGATAAACAGCAAAAATACACGACTAACAAATGAATAGCAACAAACATGCGTTCTCAAAGAACCAAAAAAACTAGTAAGGAATTTTTTTTTCCCAATTGAATTAGAAGGCAAACAAATACTCACTGAAAATGGGATATGCATCTAAGAGAAAAATAGCAGGATAAAGGTGCATACAAATACTATGTTATTTAAGGGAACACTTAACTTAATGAGGTTCCAGTTTGTACTTAAGAAAAATCTTGATTTAGATTAAAGTCATGCTAAATAGATATGGATTTATGTCATGTCTTATGAAGGGAAAGAACTCTTCAGGTTTAATCACATTCCTTATTGAACACATAATCACACCACTAATGCCCATTATATACCCTATCAAAACTTTTAACAATTTAAAACTTCTCCTGAGTTCCTAAACTTGTTCTCAATAATTCAGTAACAAGATAGTAACACAGAATAAATAAAGCCAAATTTTTGGAGAATTAAGAATGTATTCTCTTTTGCTTAGCATGGCAGAAACAAGACACAAGCTGAAATGCTGACAAAACATATTTTTCCAAATAAATTTTCAGATGGACTGATGCTTAATCTATATAAAATCTATATAACAATGACTTTATATATATATATATATTTGGTGTGAGTAACCATTTTTTCTTCCATTAGATTCTCCAGATGGTTCTGCTTAAGAAATTCTGGCTAACTGAAGTTTTAGAGTACTATCTTTTCTATTTGCTCAAAAATATAAATAAAATAGGTTTCTATAAATGAATGATAGAAGTTTTCTGAAAGTACAATCTTGTTCATTTGTGTGTATTAAGAAAAATACTTAAGAAAGGTCAATATTCTATTTTTTAAGTTGATTATTCTTAGATTTGCTATTTATATCAATACTTCTAGTAATAATTATTTATGCAAGTATGCCTAACACCCAGATACCTCTATAAACTCTAAAAAACAATAACATTCCTTCCTAAAAACTTTGATTTTTGCTTAGAATACTAAAAACAAGTCAAAAATTTCTAGGAGAAAAATTATTTTTTAATAATTCCTAGCATAGGTAAAACTTTTAATAGCCTATCTAATAATAATAAAAAAATTACCACTGACAGGAAGTTAAAGGCAATGCAGAATTGAGAAAATATTTGCACATGACAGCTCACATACAAATTAACAGATTCAAGACAATTCACAAAATAAATTTTATAAAATAACCAGAAATGCTCAACCTCACCAGGTAAAACATACACTAAAAGAAATTATTTACTATCTGCCAAACTTAAAAGTTTTTAAAAATCATGATAAAAATTGTTGATCAGCACATAGGAAAACAGATACACTGCTGGTATGAATAGAAAAGGACCCAGCAATTTTATCAGACAATTCCTTTTGACCTAGCAATTCTACTTCTGCCAACATACACCAGTGAGACAATCAGACAAATGTGCAAGGACATATGCATGAGGATTATGACAAACCCCAAAGAAAAGGAGACATTAAATTACTTTGTATCTATATACAATAGAATATACAGACAAAAATGATAGAGATCAGACTTGGCAATATGGCAGCAAAAAAATTTAAAAACAAGAGACACATAAACAGAATAATGACTCTACTTTAAAATAACTATACATCTAGGATACGCACAAGAATGTCATAGTGATTATCTTGAGATAGGAAGAATTTGGGTGTTGTTTTGTTTTCCTTTAAAATATTCTATTTCCTCTGAATTTTTAGGAGCATGTGTTAGTTTAATAAAAAGACTGTTCACTCCAAGCTGAGTGTGGTGGCAGACGCCATAATCCGACACTCAGGAGGCAGGTAAATTCTAAGATCAAAGCCAACCTGGTCTACATAGTGAGTTCCAAACCAGCTGGGGCTACTGGGAGACCCTGTCTCAAAAACGAAATAAGTAAGATTTCTCACTTTAAAGAATAAATGAAACAAAGACCCTGTCTCAAAAACGAAACAATAAGTAAGATTTCTCACTTTAAAGAATAAATGAAACAAAGACCAGGCCTTCAATTATACTTCTACAAATAATTTATCTTGAAAGTGCCTCTAAAATGGAGAGTAAATTTCAGAAGTTATCCAGAATTCCACATTAATCAAGTTTAGGCAACTGAATAATTACACTAAATATAAATACTTAAAGACCAGGTACAGAAGCAGACTGATTAACTGGGATGGTAAAACAATATAATGGTTAAGGCTCTGGAGTATGTAAATGGGTTCAAAACCCAGTTGTACATACTTTGTGTTTTATTTGTTTTGTTTTGGCCCAGGGTCTCACTATGAAACCCTGGTTAGCCCAGAACTCTACGTAGAACAGGCTGGCTTCAGAACCGTGGCAATCTTCCTGTCTCGAACTCTTGAGTGCATGTGCGCTCTTAAGAACTTCACCTTTTATGTGTCACTTAATAAGAATGAATATAATAAGCTTTCAAAATGTTGGTAATTATCAGTCCCTTCCCCTTCTTTGTGGTTACTGGGGCCTCACTGAGCTATATCCCCAGCCCTAGTTATTAATGTTGCAAATAAACTGGTCAAAGTGTAAATCAACTAGTTAAGACCAACCAAAAGGCAGAAAGATGATCAAGTTTATGAGTGATGTTTATATAGTTACACTGTCCAGTGTATTTCCAGTATTTACATGAGAAGGTAGTAAGGCCTTTTTCACCATGACTGGAGACTGGGTTAGCATTATCAGTCTGTCTTTCTCTATAAATCTCAAAGCTGCACAAAAAAGGTACTATGATTATTAATTTTGACAGAAATTTCATTATCAATACAAAATATATCCTACCTGTCCTTTAACACTAAATTAAATTGCATCTTGCTTGATCCGACATTGTCTAAGTTTTCTTTTTGTTAACTTTGACTAAGTCTTTTTTCATCCCATCTTCGATAACTATTGTGGCAATCATTTGTAATGTTTCTTATAATAATCAATAGGATGGATGTCTCTTTTTAAATTTATGAGCTAAATTACAGTCTCTTAATAATCTTAATTCATCCATATTTAATGTAATTACTGATCATTTTGAGCTCATTCCTATCACATTATTTTTTGTCTTGGTGTTTTTCAAGACAATGACTACAGAGCCATAAAATAAAGAATCCTACCATTAAGGCCTTTTTCCCTATTTCTGTTGAAAATGGAAGTATTTATGCTTATCAAGTACTTCTGAACTTCTTACTTTACTATAATATTCTCAAGTTAACAACTTTTTCTCTATATTTAGCCAAAGCCATTGCTGATTTGCAAATAGTCTAATAAAATGGGGCCTATAGAATTGCATGTATTTTTTCTAAAGATGAAATAATTTTATTCTAAAAGGCATTTAGATCTGAAAATCTGATCCATGTTTTGTTTTCTAACTTGTTCCACTAATACACTCACACACCCAAAATGATCATGTGATGAATAATTTACCATAATTGACATGGCATGCAGTATTTTTAAAATTAAGGTGATGATATTAACATTTTTTATATATAAAAAAAATACATGGTTGATGTATGCATACCTCCCACCACCTTCTTTACAGTTGGGACAGGTGCAAGCTACCCTCCGAAGTCTTTTTCCTTCTTGATGCTGTTGGTCCCCTTCTTCATCTACCACTTGTACTCTTAAATGTGTTAGATCATTAGTATTCAACGTAGAATCACCACTGAGCTGCCACTCTTCAGGATCAGGCTCTTCTTCCTTGATCCTAATATCTAAAAACAAACAAACAAAATACACATGAAATATAGCTCACAGCCTTAGAAAGACAACATGAAATCTAAATTTTTCTAAGGTGAAGTATTGTGAAAGGTTAAAAAAAAAGCACACACACACAAAAGAAAACACTTGTTTAGAGAGCATACTTGTAGCTTTTTCCTTTCAAAACTATATTCTATTTTAAACAAAAGATTTAGTGAAAAAGAAAAGGAAGCCAGAAACAGAGCTTACTTCTTAAGGGTCCACTAACAAATGTGAAACTTGCCAGGTATGCTTTTAATTCCAGTACTCAAAGAGGCAGAAGACAGGCAGATCTCGGTGACTTCCAGGCCAGCCTGGTCTACACAGTGAATTGCAGGCCAGCCATGGGTTACATATTGAGAGATCCTGTTTTGTTTGTTTTTTTAAAGTGAAACCCCAATTACAGTTGTTTAATTAACTGAGTACTGGAAAGTGAACCTAGGGTCTCTCCCCTTCCCCCCTCCTTTTAAACTTATTTTGAGGTAGTGTCTCACTAGGCTGCCCCAGGCTGGCCCTAAACTTGTGACCCTCCTCCCTCAGCACCCAACGTACTTTAGACCTATGCCACCAGGCCTAGTCAATTACTCAATAAATCTAAGATCAATTCAGACAAACATATTCTAATGCCATTAATATCTTACAGTTTCAATTTATTTTATCTATAGGTACTACATGAATATAAAAGACTGCATTCATGAGGCTAGGGATATGTCTCAGTCAGTTAAGTGCCTGTTCCACAAGCATCAAGGACCTAAACCCCAGTTCAGATCTCCAGTACCCACATAAAAGGTGTAAACTGCAGTGCATACCTGCAATCTCGGTGTACAGTGATGAGCGAGTGAGGAAACAATTTGACTCAGGGTCAGGCAGATTTCTAGAGTTCACTGGCCAGCTAATAGCCAAATTGATAAGCTTTATTTTAGGTTCAGGGTGGTCTCAAAAAATAAGGTAGACAGCAAGACAAACACTTGCCAATCTGTGGCCTCCAGGTGCACACTCATGTGAGCACATACACACACCCACTCAACACATACAGAATGCATTCATTTAAAACTGTAACATGAAAATTTAAGCTTTAAATTCAATCATTACTGAAATATTTGTAATGGCTGCAACATTACTCCATCAGTGTTTAAGGGGTTTTATTATAAACCAAATGGGGGAAAAATGAGCATGGAATGATAAAGAGTGGATATGACAAGAAGTTGTTTTATTTTCTAAGTGGAGACAAACATCTTTACTTATATATTAGTAATACATCATTTTCTAAAGTGAACCTATAACAACTAAGGTTTTCTTAACTCAGAAAAATTATTTTAAAGGACATCAATAACACACACACACACACTGAATAGAATCCTGCCAAAAGCATAAATTCCTGGGGGTGGGGATGGCAGGGGGGATCCAAGCTAAAACTTTTACATCTCTATCAGTCACTAATACATGGGACAAAAACAGGGTGTATAGGACTAGGCTATATAGCTCGGTAGTAGAGCACCCAACACACAAAACACAAAAGGAAAATGTAGTTCATACCTAAGTTTATAGTTAATACAAATTAGAAGTTATTATCAATAATCAAGAATACTGTTGCAAATGACTCTAGTTTATTAAATAACCACATGAAAAATCAAAGGGGAAATGGGAAGAAAAGGGATTCTAACCTGGGTAGCAGGGTGTTAGTGTCATTGGATTACATAAGAACTATTAAAGGGGCTAGAAAGATGGCTTGAAGTTAAGAGTATTTGCTGCTCTTACAAAGGACTCAGTTTCAGTTTCTAGTCAGCACCCATATGACAGTTTACAACCACCTATAATTTCAGCTTCAGGGGATCCAAGCCTTCTTTTGCCTGGTTGGCTCCTGCATGCTTGTGGTGCACATAAACTCATGCAGGCACACATACATCAATAAAAATAAATTAACTACAAAAGAAGTACTACTGAAGAAGGTACAGGTAGAAAGGGAATGTTACCGGGTTCATGGTCAAAGGTTACTGAGTTTGCATAGTCTGAGATGGCTACATAAAAAAGCTAGTCCTAGCCGGGCGTGGTGGCGCACGCCTTTAATCCTAGCACTTGGGAGGCAGAGGCAGGCGGATCTTTGTGAGTTCAAAGCCAGCCTGGTCTACAGAGTGAGTTCCAGGACAGCTGGGGCTACAGGAAGACCCTGTCTCGAAAAGACCAAAAAAAAAAAAAGCTAGTCCTGGTAGGTCTGAAGCTCAAAAGAGAGGTGCATGCTAAAGACACAGAAGTAGAAGTTAAATAAGTAAGTTCTATCACTCAAGGACTGAGTAGAGTAAGCAGAAAGTGGCCTATCAGGACACAATTAAGGCGCTTGCAGAAGTCAGCAACCAGGAAAACGTGCTTCCATAAAAAGAAAGATATACTTCACAGCAAGTAGACAACATCAAATGCTACACATAAGAAGGAAACTGACTATAAAAGTGAGCAATAGGAAAGTATTAATAATAACAAATACAACTGTGTACATATGGTGAAACATATTTAAATCCCAGATTTCTGGGGTAACTATGGCAGAAAAACTGTCATGAGTTTGCAAAACAATACAAAATTAAACAAAAAGGTGAAGAAATGGCTCAATGAGTAAGAGTATTTACTGCTCTTGCAAAGGACATGAGTTCAGCTCCCAGCACCCACATCTGGCAGTTTACAACTCTAGCTCCACTGGAAGATCCGGTGCCTTTTGTAGGCACCTTGCACTTGTTACATGCATGCACAAAGAAAAATGAGTTTAAAGATGTTTGATTGAGAGAGACAGAGAAACATGGTAATAGACACTTGGAGGCTAAAAGGGAAAAGAGGCATTTTGTTCTAAAAACAGGAAAGATAAACACGTTTAAGTGATTATGAAAAAGATCCAATGGAGGGTGGAGGTTGTTTCCAAAAGGCCAGGAAGAGATAATCCAGAGCATACTTACAGGTTGAGCTGATAAAGCAGTCACCTCCTCCTCTATTAGATGAAGGACAAAAAGAGGTCATTCCCTCATCGAATGGATATTTCGAAACTATCTATTACAGGCCTACATGCAGAGTGAGTTTCATCTCATCACTGAAAATTAGGAAAAAAGTCAAGGATATACAATCTGATGTTTCTGTATTTTCAATAGAGATGGAAAATAAGCTATGAATAAAATCTTTCCAAATTATGTCAGGTATCTAACTATCATATCACTATGACAAATACCACACAAATATTGCAGTTACATAGTACTAGCTCCCCCAAGCTAAAAATACAGCATATGGATTATCATATATATAAATTTTGGGGGAAACTGTCCATGAGAATTTTTAATCAGATGTTTTTTTTTGTTTTTTTTTTATTAATTTTATTTATTTCTGTATGTGTATGAATGTACTGTCTGCATGCAAGTCTGTGCACCCGTGTCGTGCAACGCCGCGGAGTTCAGAAGAGGGTCTCGGATTCCCCTGGAACTGGAGTTCTCCTGGAATTGGAGCTTCAGACGGTTCTCAGCCGCCATGTGGGTGCTGGGGATCGAACCCGGGTCCTCTGTAAGAGCGGTCGGCGCTCTTAACCGCTAGGCCATCTCTCCAGCCCTAATCAGATGTTTTAAAAGCTACTCATTTTCATTTAATTTGCCTATGAGTGCTTACTCATCATTTGTGATAAATGGGTAGGGAACAAAGCAAGCAGAGGTCTCTATCAAAAATCATTTTTAAAATTGGTTGTGGTGGGCCACGTCTGCAAACCCAGCACTTGGGAGACTAAGACAAGAAGACTGCTCTGAGTTTGAGACCATAGTGAGTTACACAGAGAATTCAGGCCATCCTGAGCCTCCGTGTAAGAACCCATCTCAAACACACACACACACACACACACACACACACACACACACACACACACACACACACAAAATTCAGAGGGGCTAGATAGATGGCTCAGTGATTCAGAGCACTGAGCTGCTCTTGCAGAGGACTGGAGTTCAGTTCCCAGCACCCACATGGCAAATACCAACTGTCCTTAACTCCAGGTTCCAGGGAATCCAAAACAACATCTGGTCTCAATGAGCACTGCATACATGAGTGCACTCAAACACAAAAATTTAATTTTTTTTTAAAAGAAAGTTAAGAAATATAAGGCAAGTGTTGGAATTTCAGCTGAGCAGGACATCTGCTTGCTACAAGTTAAAAGCCAGCATGGTCTACATAGTAAATTCCAGGCCAGCAAGGACTGGATAGTAAGACCATCCCAAGAAAGCAAAGAAAAGGGGAAAGATATCTATCTGAACAGAACTATTAAGAGTTCAAGACCAGACGGAGACAACATGTGTGTGTGCGCACATGCGCGCACAGCCCAACTGATAGGAAGGAATGAAATGCAACCTGTCTGAGAGGAGGAACATAGTTTAGGACATTCTTACTCATCTCTATTGCTACTTCTTTTCCTGAAATTACGAAATATGCTTAAAGAATGTGTCACAGAAACAGCTGCTAACAATTTAAGTTTTCTTTCTTACTGCATCTGGATAAATCATAAGCATACAAACTGAGCAGGCACCCTCCTCCCCAAAACTTATCCTTGTTTCCCCTGACTACAACAATCTAACTATTCAGACTTTAATCAACTTCAACAAAGTCCTGCCAGAATCTCCTATTTTTCTTCAGGTCATCTTCTACCTAACTTGCCAAATTTGTTGCTAAATAAAAATGTACAGCTTTTTTTTTTAATTTACTTTTTATTATTTTTTTATGTGTATGAGTGTACTGTCAGCATGTAGGTTGGTGCACCTGTGTTGTGCAATACCACAGAGGTCAGAAGAGGGAATCGGATTCCCCTGGAACTGGAGTTAGAGACAGTTCTTAGCCACCATGTGGGTGCTAGAAATCAAACCCAGGTCTCTGCAAGAGCAGTCGGTGCTCTTAAGATCGCTGAGCCATCCCTCCACCTCCCAAAATGTACAGCTTTTTAAAAATTCAATATAATGCACTAATTTTCTATTGGACTGAAAAAATTCAAAGAAAATACTCTATGATATTATGATGGGTAAATTTGTGTCATATATTTCTCCAAACCCACAGAATGTCCGCTATCAAGAAAGAATCTGGGTGAAAATGATGTGCCAGGGTCAATTCATCAAACATAAGAAATCCACAACTCTAATAGTAGACACTTCAGAAAAAGATAATGACTAGGTATATGCAAATTTCTAAGTTGCTCTAAAGAACCAATGCTTGATCAGGATAGTAGTTTTTCATATGTTCATCTTGTAAAATACTATCGCTAATGCCACATTATTTACAATTTTCTGACTATACTTCAATATCTTACTTGACAGCTTCATCTTTAGTTCCCAGTTATTTCTTCACTGATATGCCTTATCAAGTTTACCTTTTAATTAGGAGAGGACAAGTAAGTAAATATTCAGTGTTTGGTGGCAATCAAGTATTTGGAGGAAAAAAATAGGATGAGGAAGTAAAAGCAGTAGTTGCTATTTTTAATACAGTGGAGACAGACAGCTTTTGCCAATGTGGTAGCATTTGATCTACTACTTTGGAGCAAGTGTGTGTTCAAAGCAGAAAGCAAAACAAGCTAGCTACATGCTGGGTGTGCTCAAGGAAAAGTAAGGATGACTGTGTGGGAACATGAGCGTTGGAAGACCAGTGTTAAAATCAAAGAGGTTTAAAAAAATAAGGAGTAGAAAGGGAAAAGAAACATACGTATGTATCTCTTAAGAGGCTATAAGAACTTTGTTATTCTGAGGGAAGGACCGAAGAGGGTGATAGAATTGCATTTTATGAAAACAAACTCATGGTCTTTCTAAAAGCTGTATTAAAAAGTCTGTTAGACAAAAGCAAACAGAAGGATACTAATATTACGAGAGTCTTATAAATTACTACGACAAACGATGATGGCAGCCACCGGCCTTGGCACATGCTTGCAATCTCAGCTTTAGAGAGGCTGCTGCAAAAGGATCCCAAGTTCAAGGCCAGCCTAGACTACACAGAATTCCAAGCCAACCTGAGCCACATAGTAAAACCTTGGAAAAAAGAAACAAAGGGACTGCAGAGATGGCTCAGTAGTTAAGAGCACTGGCTGCTCTTGCAGAGGACCTGGGTTGGTTCCTACCACCCACATGCAGGCTAACAACTGTCCATAACTCCAGTTCCAGGGGATCTGATGCTCTCTTCTGAACTCCAAGGACACTGCGCGACATGAGTGTACTTACAAAAATGCAGGCTATAAACTCAGGGAAAAAAAAAATTGTTTTTTTAAAGAGAAAGATGGTCTAAAAACCACCGTGTTGGTGAGAAAGTTGCAGGTTATAGAAGGAGTCAGTCAAGAAATATTTGGAAAGATCAGACAAGATAGCACATACCTTTAATCCCTGTGCTAAGAAGGCAGAGGCAGGTGGATCTCTGTGAGAATGAGGCTAGCCTGGTCAATATAGCAAATTCCAGGCCAGGAAAGACCATATCTCAAAACAACAAAACAAAACAGAAATATTTTGAAGGCAGACCCACAGATAGTGGAAACAGTGGTTAACAGGTTGTCATACATATATGGTGTGAAAACAGAAACACAACTAAAAGTTCTATCTCTAGTAACTTGAAAAATATTTTAAAAAGTATAAAGTCATAGCCAGGGGTGGTGGCACAAGCCTGTAACCCCAGCACTTGGGAAGTGGAGGCAGGTGGATCTCTGAGTTCAAAAAGACAAAAAAAAAGTATAAAGTTGTGGGAAAGGGTAAAAGTTTTGAGATGCTTAAAATCTCCAAAGAATGATCACACAGATGATGGGTCTAGAGTTAAGGTATAATAGTGGCTTACCAATTTAAGTTTGAACATCATTAGCACATAGAATTGATATAAAGAGCCACATAGATTACAATGTAGGCAAAAACTCTGAGGTAGTACAAGAGAAGGGTTTAAAAGCAAAGAGTGAGGGTCTAGGTAATGTAGCTCAGTGGTAGAAGTTTACCTAGCATACTTGGGGCTCTGGGTTCAATTTCCAACACTGCAAAGCAAATCAAAACCAAAGCAAAGCAAGAGTGGCCATTAAAGGAAGAAAGTCAAATGAAGAAATTATTTTAAGAACATAATATACCATGTTAAATACTTAATAAGTCAAATAAAATGTAAAGAAAGAAATGACCCTTAAATGTAACAATGCAGCCAGGCGTGGTGGCCCGCGCCTTTAATCCTAGCAATTTAATTGGGAGGCAGAGGCAGGCAGATCTTTATGAGTTCAAGGCCAGTTCAAGCCCATTCACTCTGGTCTACAGAGCAAATTCCAGGACAGCTGGGGCTACAGGGAGACCCTGTCTCGAAAAGAGCCCCCCCCAAAAAAGGTAACAATGCAATAATGACTAACTTGACAAGAGCAGTTTCCATGAAGTAAGAATAAAACTCTGCCTCTTAAGAGTAAATTCAAGAAAATGCAAAGTATAACCTACTCTTTGCCAAGAGTTTTCTTGGGAAAGCAAGCACTATTGTTTATATCTAAAATGTTGTTCAAAGGTCCATGTGGTTAAAAAAAAAAAAAGCTTGCTCCCCAGCGTGGTACTATTGGAAAGTGGAGGAGCTCTTAAGTACTAGAAAGTCATTTTGTCTAGCTGGGCATTGTGGTAAATGCCTGTAACCCCAGGAGATGGAGGCAAGGATAACCTGGGCTCAAAAAACAAACAGCAGCGACAAAACCTTAAGGTCACTACAGGCACAGCCTTGCAGGAGACTGTAGAACTGGACCACTTCTTCTTTCTCAGCCATAAAGTAAGTGGTTTTGATCTGCTAAGCACTCATACAAAGAGATGTGTTACCTACAAAACTGTAAGCCAAAACAAAATCTTTTTCTTTAAGTTGATTATATCAAGTATTTGTTATATAGTGACTAAAAGCTGACTAGTAAAACAAGCATTATAAAATGTCAGTACATTTCCTAGGATAGCCCACAGAAGTAGATTTAACACACAGGAGTACCTGAAATATCATAAACTAGCTTTTATACTGAGTAGCAGTATCTGTACTATATATATCAGCAGTATAAAAAGTAAATACCCTCATTTAAATGACTTTGTATTTGAGGAAAAAGTTTAAATTAAAAAAAAAAAAAAGTTATAGCACGCCTTTAATCCTAGCACTTGGGAGGCAGAGGCAGGCGGATCTTTGCGAGTTCAAGGCCAGCCTGGTCTACAGAGTGAGTTCCAGGACAGCTGGGACTACAGGGAGACCCTGTCTCGAAAAGACAAAAAAAAAAAAAAAAAGTTATAGAAACAGAAATTCAAGGCTAGCTCCATAAGACATTAAGAATGTCACAAAATAAGCCCCTCAATTATGTCTATCTACCTCAAAATGTTTAAGTTTTCATCTTACCTTGTACAGCACTGACAGTATTCATCCTATGATTATGGCTGCTATGAAAAATAGGAGACTATGTTCAAAGAAATACTGCACATGGGTAAGGTTTTTCCTTTTAAAAAGGGGAACCGAAAATTTAAATGAGACACAGACATACAATATGATTACAGAGATAAAAATAATTTTCAATACTAAGCATTAATAACCAAGACACATCTAGATTTCTATTAAAAATATTACCAGGAAAAAGATCGTAAAGATCTTTTTCTAAAACTAGTGGCTAATTATGTGTCAACAGAGCTAACAGAATATTTACAGTCAATTCTTTACTACTTTATCAAGTCTGGAGTGTGCATATTTAATATAAATAGCAAACACTAGATAAATGTGAAATTATAATACTGTTGGTAAAATGAGACATTCTCCTATATCAGTAGTGTACTATTAGGATTTTGTTTACAACAAAATCTCTTACAGTCTCTGCCTCAGTTTTTTTTTTTTTTTTTTTAATGTGTATGAGTGTACTGTCTGCATGTAGGTTGGTGCACCTCTGTCGTGCAATGCCACAGAGGTCAGAAGAGGGCGTCGGATTCCCCTGGAACTGGAGTTAAACATGGTTCTTAGCCGCCATGTGGGTGCTGGGAATCAAACCCCGGTCCTCTGCAAGAGCAGTCGGCGCATTTAACCCATCCATCTCTCCAGCCCCGGTTTTGGGGGTTTTTTGATATTTTTGAGACAGGATCTCCTTGTAACCCCAGCTGTCCTGGAACTCACTATAGACCAAGCTATCCTTGAACTCGCAGAGATCCACTGGCCTCTGCCTCCTGAGTGCTGGGATTACAGGCATGTGCCACCACGCTTGGGGCTCTGCCTTCAGTTTTTATAAGCACTGATGAAATTACTTGGTTTGATTCTAAAAGTTGTATTTACAGTTTCACCTGATATAAAAACTATCCATAAACAATTATAGGATAGACCTACAAAATCTCATACATTAAGTTTTCCTAACTATTCAGATTTCTATCGGCATTCACAGCTATCAAAATTAAATCTTCATTTCCAATTTTTCCTCTTTATTTTTTATGTGTATAAGTGTATTGTCTGTATGTAAGTATACCATGGTGTACAATTCCCCAGGAGGCCATAACTGGGCACCAGATCACCTGAAACTAGATGTACAGACAGCTGTTAGCTACCATGTGGGTGCTGGGAATCAAACCCAGGTCCCCTGCAAGAACACCCAGTGCTCTTAACTGCCAAGATATCCCTACAGCCCCCTAATTTTTCTTTTTGAAATGGGATCCTAGCAACTTCAATGGTGTTATCAAAAGTATACAAAAGAAACTTTTGTTTTTGTTGTTGTCTTGAGAAAGGACCTCACTAGTAGCCCAGACTGATCTGAAACTCAGTCTGTAGTCCAAGGTGACCTTGAATTTGCAGAGTTCCTGTCTCAGCAGCACCTCAAGTTCTAAGGGTCAGATTTTCAAGCTATATTTTATTTTATATTTCTGAATATTACAAAAGTTATATATGCTGTATTGCCTCAATTTTAAGATTAAGTAATCTTCCTCTAAGCCATACCTCTTTAGACTTGGATCATTACTCTTCTGTGACTGCTTCCTTTTTCCCAACTATAAGTAATCCTTTATTAACCCATCCTAATTTAGTTTGCTTTTCTTCCCATCCCATCCTATCCCATCCCATCCCATCCCCCAAGTAGCTAATTGTCAAAAAACTGTATCACTAGAATAAACAACCCCCTTCTTTAAGTAGTTGAGGGTAAAACGCACTTTACTATATACCCACTGTTTAGGCCCAAGTTAGACAATTTTTTTTTTTTTTTGGTCTTTTCGAGACAGGGTCTCCCTTTAGTCCCAGCTAGCCTGGAGCTCACTACGTAGACCAGGTGGGCCTTGAACTCACAGAGATCCCCCTGCCTCTGTCTTCCAAGTCCTGGGATTAAAGGACTACACCCAGCCCAGTTATATAATAATTTTTAAACCTTCACTTCTCACAATCCTATTCTCATTTTTTGTAGTTTCTGCCTAAGACATACTTATCTTCTTTTCCAGGCTCACAGATATGGGTTTCTGTTTACCAAGAATACAAAAATGGAGCACTAGGTGTGCTAGTGCATACCTGTACTCTTTGCACAACTGAAAACCCAGCACTGAGGGCTGGGGCAGGAGGACTTCAAGTTTGAGACCAAAACGAAAAAGACCTTGACTCAAAACAAAATAAAATCCTATTACTAATCTAGTTTAATTGCACATACTGGATGGTTTATAATTAATTACTTCCTAAAATATTCTTTAAAACAATAATGATGATGATAATAATGGTAGGCATAGCTGGCACATGCCTATAAGTCTAGCACTCAGCTGGAAAAAGACTGCAAGTTTAAGGCCACCACACACCTCACTGAGATCTGGCCATACACAAACCAACCAGATTTTAGTAACACTCCTTTGGTATTGTATATTATTCTTATAATTTAAGATACAATGGAAATGATGTATAGTATTGAGTTTTAGAAAACAAATTTAACCTTATAAATTTTTAAAATTATACACTGGAAGAACATTATTTACTACTTCAGTGTTTAGCTGTTTTATTTCAAATAATTTTAAAATTCAAAACCCTAGGGGCATGAATTACTTAGAAAAACATGAGTAATACTTAGGATTGCTTGAACAGAACTATGTTCAGAATCAAGTAACCTATCTATCTTCTTTATCACAAGCTGAGAGTATTAACCTCTACCTAACAATCCTACTTTATTAATAAAAGTAACATGGTATTGCACAAAACCTAGAACACTGCACTTAAAAACCTCCAGAATTCAAGCCAGGCACAGTAGCACACACCTTTAATCCCAGTGCTCAGGAGGCAGAGGATCTCTGTGAGATCTAGGCCAGCCTCATCTATATGAGTTATAGGCCAGCTGGGAGTACAGGGAGACACTATCTCAGAAAACAAACAAAACAAGAATTCTAGGTTTTTCGGTATTTTATTTACTTGTTTTTCTCCCTTCTTCCCAACCCTACTCCCTTTATTCCCAGCTTTCAGGTCACCATACCCATTGCCCCTTCTAACCTACATCTTCCAAATCAGTTCTGCACTTGGAAATCAGCCTTAGACTGTTAAAACTGTATATATAAACACTTAAAAAAAAAAAAAGGGTTTGAGATTATTACTAAGAAATTTACCTCCCAAATGAAAACTATCACAACAGTTAACAGCTACTCCAGAACAAAGACTTTCAAACTATGTCCTTAAAGATACATGTTAAGTACCAGTAGAGAAGGTGAAAATATTGGGACCCTGGTCCCAAGATCAGTTTTTGGGTTTTTTGTTATTGTTTTTAAGATCAGTTTTATATACTGGAAATATATCTAAGATTTTATTTGAAGAAAGGGTTTTTCTTTAGCACTAGACTAAAATTATATTGCTGCCATTTGTACCATCACTAGAAAATTTTTTTTTCCAAGTCTTTCTCACTAAAAAAAATAAAATAAAATTACTTCATTACTTCTGAGGCTAGTGAGATAGCTCAGTGAGTAAAGATACTTCTACCAAGCCTAAATAACCTGAGTTTGATACCCAGACCCCTTGAAACCGACCCTTGAAAGTTGTCCTGATCTCTATAAGCAGGCCATAGCAGTGCACACTCACAAACATGCAAGCAAGTAAATAAATAAGCACTTAGTCAATGGATGGGCTGGCTATTATAAGGAATACAAACCAGAAAGCTGACATACTTTTTATAACTTGCAAGTCTCTTTCACCCTCAAACTTCAAGGTAATCAATTTAAACTTTTAAAACTACATATGTATTTGGGGGGATACACACACGGAGGTCAGAAAAACAACTTGTTAGGAGATGGTTTTCTTCCGCCACTATGTAGGTCCCAGGGATCAAAATTAGGTCATTAAGCTTAGTAGCAAAGTGCCTTTATCCACCAAGGTAACTCACCAGACCCAGCATTTTGTGAGCTCAAAATTATAGTCTACAACACCAAATCAGGACTGAGGTTGTGCTGTAACAATACTAGTATCTCAATGGCTTACCACAGCAAAAGATTATTTCTAACTAATCTTATACACATTCAACTCAGGTTCCTAGTAGTTCTTCAGGAACCTAGACTCCACTGGAGCATGTTTCCAAGACCATATTACCAAGAAGGTAACAGTGGTTTATGGCAAACCACACCCTATTCTTAAATTTTTCACTCACATTTTATTGGTCATAAAAGGGAATGTTGTCACATCTAATGTCAGTGATTATAGGGAAGGCCAACCCTATCATGTGCCTAGAAAAAGTAGACTATGAAGACTCTAGTTTCCCAAGTTCCTCTGCTGGTCAAATGCTCAATTTAATTTACTCTTCTTTCCAAATATGCAAAATGCACCTGCCCTCATTGCAGAAAGGAACCAAAATATACTATCTACTTAAGAGTATGAAACTGAAATCAGGATCAGTAGTAGGGAGTATAGAAATAACCTCAGTATCAGGCCCAAAGGCAGCCTCTTTTCAGAGAACTATCAAATTCCCAACCTACCTACATCACACACACACACACACACACACACACACACACACACACACACGAGGGAGGACAACACAAAAACACAAAGACAAACATAAAATAGAACAAGTCAAAATATATTCATAAAAACAACATTTTGCTGGGTGTGGTGGTGCACACCTTTAATCCCAGCACTCAGAAGGAAGAGGCAGGCGGATCTCTGTGAGTTCAAGGCCAGCTTGGTCTACAGAGCAAGCTCCAGGCCAGCTGGGACTAAAGGGAGACCCTGCCTCAAGAATACAAAAAAAAAAACCCCAACATTTTTATTTAAAAAGGGGGTATGTGTGACAAAGGAGTCCCTGGGCCCACCTAATAGTATAAGAACTCTCTGTACTAGAAGATTGAGAAATGTTCTAACCCTTCAGAGGAGTTTCTGATTCTTATTTATTCTCTGTGAGGTTCTTCCTTACCTAGAATCCTCTTCCAACATAAGTGAAATGAAAAGAGTGTGCCCCTCAGCTGAGAATTCTCAGTGCACAAACAGATTAGGGAGGAAGGAGGCAGACCTACATCAAATCTCAAAGTTACTCTTCTTTCAGGTCTGTGATTTCTTTTTCTTTTTAATTTTTAATTTTGTATGTGTATGAATGTACTGTCTGCATGCAGGTCTGTGCACCCTTGTTGTGCAATGCCGCAGAGGTCAGATGAGGGTGTCGGATTCCCCTGGAACTGGAGTTCTCCTGGAACTGGAGTTAAAGATGGTTCTCAGCCGCCATGTGGGTGCTGGGGATCGAACCTGGGTCCTCTGCAAGAGCAGTCAGTGCTCTGTATAACCGCTAGGCTATCTCTCCAGCCCCAACGTCTGTGATTTCTAAGGCTATACAACTCCTGAAAAGCTTACAAGCACTTGTCTCAACTCCAAATGCTATTATCTAGAACCATATTTTTCCCTCAGATATTCCTTAGATTTTTATCATTGTTTTCTTCCCCCATGAAACTATTCTTTCTTAACTGTGAGTACTTGAGCTTATCTAGATTCAGTAATTAATACCCGTAAGTCTCTTTTCCCTTAGCAACTGAAAGATACTAACAATCTTCAAGCCCTTCAGCAGACCCCTACTCTAAATCAGATTAATCTTTTCCTAAATTTTAACAATGGGATTAAGTGATGGTCATAATCTGAACAGATCCTTCCCAAAGGATAAAATTTTATTTGATAAAATGCCTTTTCAGGTTCATCTCAACTGATTAACTGAGAAGCTGCTGCTGCTTCTAATCAGACAAATCTCTAAATTTCTTCCCTATTTGCAAACCAGTCAGTTATATTCTAGTTCATCTTTCTACTAAGATCTTGCTACAGCCAATGGCAAGCAGCTAAATAGGTTTGTTTTCCAATCTTGTCCCCCAAAGTTACAATACGTTAGGTCTGTTCTCTGTCTTCCAAGTGTAGGCACATTTAATCAAATCATTCTCTTTTGTACCCTGCCTTGCCAGCCTCTAACAGCAGTTTCCACTGCCTGATCCTTGGGTCAATGCGACACTTAAGGTTTCCGGTTAAGAGTACACATTCCTGCCAGGCTTGGCGGCACACCCCTTTAATCCCAGCACTCACGAGGCAGAGGCAAGTGGATCTCTGTGAGTTCAAGGACAGCCTGGTCTACAGAGTGAGTTCCAGGCCACCTGGTTCTACATGGAGACCCTATGTCAAAAAGACCCCCCCAAAAAATACATATTCCTCTTACCAGTTTTTATTTTAGTCAAAATAGGCTATAATTATAGCACTATCCAATAGACTACAATTAAAGTCACATATCTAACTTCAAATTTTCAAGTAGCCACATAAAAAAGGTAAAAAGCAGTAAATTTTAATACTGTATTTCATTTAACCCATGATCAATATAAAAATTACTAGTCAGGCCAAGGAAGATGGCTCATGCCTAAAATCCCACCATTTGGGATATGGAAGCAAGAGGATCAGGACTTCAAGGTTATCTGCAGCTACACAGAGATGTTCAAGGCTAGCCTGGGCTACATGAGACTGTCTGAAAATAAAATACTTGGATTTTTAAAAATATATTCCTATGTGTATAACTGTTTTTGCTTATATGGATTTACTGCACCTACATATGCAATCCCTAGCCACCATATAGATACTGGGAAACAAACTTGGGTCCCTCTGAAAGACCAGCAAGTATTCTTAATCACTGAACCAATTCTACAATACTGAGATTTTTTTTTTACATTCTATTTTTCATACTAAAATCTTCAAATTTAGTTTGTATTTTTACTCTTTCAGCATACCTCAATCAGTTTAACCATATGCTAAGTGATTAAATGCAATGAAGAGCTAGTATAACCCCTAAAACTCAGTGGCTTAAAATAAGTTTATTTTTTACTCATATTCACCATAGGTCAGCTGATGATGTACTACAAGCTTTCCTCAAAGAACATCAAGATGGAGTAGACACTGTGGTGTACTTCAATGACCAACGCACCCTATACAACTATACCCAACTTGGATGTATATGCCAGAGAAAAAAAAGTATAAAGTAGACAACACTGGTGGCTACCACACTTCCTATTTAAGTCACCATTGAAGCTTTCAGATTGTGCTTCAAACTTTAACCTGATTTTTCCTTTTTTTCCTCACATAAACTTGCATTTCTGTGGTAAAGGGCTTGCTTAGCAATCCTCAGTATGAAGGAGAGGATTATTAAAAAAAAAGGTGAGTTAAGCTACACTATGAGTAAATTTATTCTACAACTGACTAGGTTTACAACTGTAACTCAAGATAAAATTATTTACTAAGTAACATAACTTCTCCTTCAATAAAGTTTCTAAAGACTTAGAAAAGCAATTGGAAAACATCAATACAGGTCAAACCACTATACTTTTTACTTTGTTTTGGCAGACAAATAAGTCAAATCTTCTACCAAATTTTTTTTTTTTTTTTTTTTTTTTTTGGTCTTTTTGAGGACAGGGTCTCCCTTTAGTCCCAGCTGGCCTGGAGCTCACTATGTAGACCAGGCTGGCCCTGAACTCTCAGAGATCCACCTCCCTCTGCCTCCCAAATGCTAGTATTAAAGGAGTGCACCACCACAACTAGAAATAATAGTACCCACTAAAATGTTATCCTACAGGAATATTGTAGAAATTGAAGAAAACATATTTCTTGCATCTATTACTACTGAACAGCTCTCATTTCACTCAAATAATTAAAGATGTTTTGGGAAATTTTAACTCCCTTGTCAGTTTATCAAGCATTTATAATAACTTGTCTTAGTATTCTACCCTCAGTCTCTACATCTCTATTACCAATAGTCATCTCAGCCAACATCACAAATTCAATTCATCAAATGATGTTATTTATCACTGCAGGATAAAGGTTCTCCTTAAACTATTTTTTTATAAAAAAAACTATTATTGATATGACAGTCCTTAAACAATAGGTTCATCCTACTTATTCCTAAAAAACTAATCATCAATCCTACAGTTGCTTCAAGAACCTAATACTGGGGCATGGTGGCGACACGCCTTTTAATCCTAGCAACTTGGGAGCGAGGCAGGCGAGATCTTGTGAGTTCAAGGCCGCGGTCACAAAGAGTGAGTTCCAGGACAGCTGGGACTACAGGGAACCCTGTCTCGAAAAAAGACAAAAAAAAAAAAAAAAAAAAAAAATATTAATATATATATATATATATATATAATATATATAATATAGAGAAGGATGATGGGAGAGGGATAAGATGAGAAGAGGGATCGAGAGTGGACGACGACGAGAGAGAGAATTAGGTTCTTTTAAGAACCTAATACTCTTTACCCATGTGCAACTGAAGTGGTCTTCTCCCTTCTTCAGTACCAGTTTCCTCTTATTCTAATTTATTTCCTGAAGTATTTTCCCAAGCATTCATTTATTCATGCTGTCCTCTTCAAAAACCTGCACTGACTGTTTAAGTTAAAAATAGTAAATTCCTTACCACTAAGATTCAGTTTATTTGAGTAAGTAAGCTTACTCAAAAAACAAGAACACAAAATGTTTACCAAAACAAAACAAAACAAAACAACAAAGTGTTCTAAGGCCTGTCAGATGTCTTAAAGGATAAAGGCCTGACAACCTGAGTTCCAATCCCAGAACCCACCTTGGAGAAGTAAGACCAACTCCCAATGCAGACACAAACTTTTTTACAATGTGTTCTACAAGCCATTACTCAAAACAGCCCAAATTACTACTCATATTAACACTTCCCAACAAAGTCTCTCATAATTAACCCAGTAACATACTACTAATATCTATAATCTAAAAAATAAGGGGGGGGAAGATGTGTCCTTCCCTTGAGCAGATTTACCTTCCACCAGATTTCTCAGAAACCTTAATATGCTAATGAGCATTTTCATAACAGTATCTATGAACATTACAAATTATTTTGTGGCAGCAAAGAGAAATATCCAGTTTTATAATTGTCTCCTGAGCTTGGCTCACCTGTAATATCAGCATTCAGAAGGCACAAGCAAGAGGCTTGAAAGTTCAAGGCCAGCCTGGGATATATAGTGAGACCAAACTACCCACCCACCTAAACAAAAACACAAACCACCAACAACAAAGACATGTAAGAGCCCTGTCTTGGAAACAGACTCTTTCCCATGTTACTTCACAAATTAGCATTTTCCTTTACCTCTTTATCCAAACCTAGACTTCTTCACTGAAGTTAAAGCATTTCCCCCTGACAAGCAGAGCTCTCTTGGTCTTCTATGAACTTCGATATAATTACTTATATCACCAATTTAGTAACTTAATACATTAATCTGTTCTTAGATATGCATTTTTATACTGTTGCTCCATGACTGCCTTAAATGCCTCAACAAATCAGTACACTTCAGAATATAATAAACATGTATATGTGTCTCTTACCGAGCATCCAATAAGACAAAGGTATGATTTGACAGAAAAGTTACTCTTTAAAAAAAAAAATTTCTCTATGTTATTCAAATAAGACAAGCCAAATATAAGAACCAACAACCTCTAAGGTGACTTCATCCTTCAGATGAAGAACAAGTAACACTTCACTGCAGAATGTCTACCTCTGTCTAAAACTTACCAACTTCATAATACAAGAGGCAAACCAGCAAAACATACGAGAGGCTTCCACAGATCAAATTCTCTTCCCACTTCTAACCTGAGTACCTAATCATACCTTGCCAAGATGTTAGTAGGAACAGGGCTCACCAGCCCAAGCACTACAAATTTCTGGCAACAAAATTAAAGTCTGATCTCCAAAATTTCCACTCAACAAACATGTCAAAAGATTTTCAAGTTTGGATTTTTATTTTTCTCATTTATTATTTTTTATGTGTATGAGTATACTGGCTGCACGTAGGTTGGTGCACCCATGTTATGCAATGCCGCAGAGGTCAGAAGAGGGCGTTGGATTCCCCTGGAACTGGAGTTAAAGACGGTTCTTAGCCGCCATGTGGGTGCTGGGAATCTAACCTGGATTTTCTGCAAGAGCAGTCAGTGCTCTTAACTGCTGAGCCATGTCTCTAGCCCCTGAAGTTTTTTATCATGTAAAAATCTCACACATTTACAAAAGTAAAAAGCATATATAATAAACTGACATACCCTTTACCCAGCTTCAACCAGCTACTCAGACACATACTGCTTCCACATTTTGAATCCCACATACATTTCATCTACAAATACTTCATTCAGAATGTAATGCTCAAATTTTTTAAAATCCTATTTTAAAATATCTTATATTGCTTAGTATATGTGACATCTACAGTGCTTAAAAAAGGTGAGTCGCTTATTTCAATTCCCCCATACACAGATAAGACAATCTAAGACAATGGCCAAGCAACACTGATTCAAAAGTTAAGGAGTACACACAGGCAGGCAAGCACCCTTAGTACAACAATGACTAGAGCAAGTGCTAAATTCCAAAAAGAAACAAATGACATTAAACAAGTATAGGCCTTTAGAGGAAAGAAAAGCTATGGAGTAAGGTGGTATCTGATCTAATCCTTCAACAATAAAAACCTAGAGGTTACTCCTCTGCTCTTTTAAAGTACTGTGGCTTAGTGGGGGGCATGGGAAGGGAAATGAGCCAAATCAGACTGAGAAATGAGGTATGAAAAATTTTAATAAAAATATACAGAAAGTACTGTAGCTTAATGTTAATATGTTATAGTAATGAATCATATTTTATAAATGTAATTTACTGTACTACATTAGAATCACTACATTTCTGTCTAACCTACCAGTACTCAAGGAGAGTGGGAAGAAAATATCAGGTTATCAACCTTCAGTGGATATTTGGCCAAGTCTCATGCCATTTTTCTTATAGCAAATGAGAAGTAGAGTGCTACAAGCATCTAGTGGGAAGTCAGACATGTTATTAAATATCCCACAATGCAGAAGATGGTCTACTACAAATAATCATCAGATTCAAAATGTCCATAATGCAGAGAAATCCTGCTCTAAATTGTTAAGTTTATAAGCAACTCTATCTGGTGTATCAGAGCTTAACCTATACACACATGTGGATACATCAGGTCTCAATTTAAAGGAAGAGGCAGTGAAGGTTTTTTTTTTTTCAGTGAAGGTTTTTTTAATTGATTTTACTTTATGTGTATGAGTGCTTTTGCCTGCATGTATGTACATGCGCCCAAGTTGTGCAATGCCTGCAGAGACCAGAAGAGGGCACTGGATCCTGTGGAACTGGAGTTAAAGACCATTTCTGAGTTCCAGGCCAGGGGCTACAGGGAGACCCTGTCCCAAGAGGGGGGGGATTTTTTTACCCCCTATTTGGGTGCTGGGAGCCAAATTCAATCCTCCAAAAGAGCAGCTAGTACTATTAACCATGAGATGAGCCATCTCTCCAGCCCCAGCAGTGAAGATTTCTTAAAGGCAACATGATCTATGAAATGGATAATCCTGGAACAACTTGTTATACTTTCCAAAATCAAAGGTACCTATCTTTTAACCCATAAATATTGCTTCTAAATGTACATATATTTAGATAAAATGTATATTAATTGTATATAAAATGTAGATTAAATGTATATACATCAGATATACATAAATGTATACAGGGATACTCACATCTGTGAGCTCACAACTCTAGGGGATTTGGCACCCATACCCATTTACTGGTACAATTCCTCTCCTCTCTTCATCCTCTCTCCTCTCTCTCTCTCTACTCTTCTCTCTCTCTGTATAATAAATAAAAATAAATAATCGAGGCATGGAGAGGATAGCAGCGTGTTAAGAGCACGTCTAATCAGAGGACCGGTTCGTCCGAGCACCCACATGGCGGCGAAGAACGTCTGAGACTCCAATTCCAGGAGAACTTCCCAGCTCCAGGGGGGAATCGACCAACCCTCTTCTGACCTTCGCGATGGCTTGCACGACACAGAGTGCACCAAACTCTGCATGCAGAACAGACATTTCTACACATACAGAAATAAATTACATATAAATTAAAAAAAAAATTAAAAAAAAAATAAAATAAAATAAATAAATATCGAAATGGCAAAGAATATATAGGCATGATAATGTCTGTAAATTTATCCTTCTACCAGGGATATTCTATACATTTAAAATAACAAAGAGCTGGAGGGATGGCTCAGCACTTGCCACTCTTGCAGAGGACCTAGGAAAAGGCCCCATCACCTACATGGCAGCTAACAACCATCCATAAACTCCAGTTCTGGGCATTCCAACACCTTCTTCTAACCTCCTCAGGCCACGCACAACTTGGGGCACTTACTACATGCAGTGTCAGAACACTCCACATACATAAAATTAAAAAAACACAACAACAAAAAACTGTGGACAAGGCCAAGCACTACAGAGGAAGGAACCACACTTTTTTTGGGGGGGGATTTTTTTTTTGAGAAGGTCTCCTTTAAGTCCCCAGCATGTCCGTTGGGAGCTCACAATCGCCGAGGCTGCTGCCTTGAGGCTCACAGAGATCTGCTGCCTCTACTCCTGAGTGCTAGGATTAAAAGGCATGTGACCCACCACGCCAGCCTCGTATAAACACATTTTTTTTTTTTTTTTTTTTTCTTTTTGGTGTATTTTTTTGAAACATGGTCTCCTCTGTAGCCCCAGAGTCCTGAACTCACTCTGTAGACCAGGCTGGCCTTGAACTCACAAAGATCCGCCTGCCTCTGCCTCCCAAGTGCTAGGATTAAAGGCGTGCACCACCACGCCCGGCTAGAACACACTTTTTATTGACTACCCTTTTGTAGGTTATAAATTTGTGTTTTATATATTGCCTATTGAAAATAAGTATGTCTAAGAAATTAAATGTACAAGGAAAAAAAAATCACAGGCATGGAAAATAGATTCAATATTTTACCAACTGCCACCAGACCAGTAAGAGGCAAACTAACAAAATGAAAATATAGTGAACAGCTTAAAAAAAATACAACAGATAAAAACAAAACTACTAGAGAACAGAGAAGAATTAGCACTGTACTTGCACCTCAACAGCTAAACATAACTGAAGAAAAACATTATGCTGTTAATTATTCAAGAGGGCATCCAGACCTAAAATTGCTTGTTTCACAATTTCCTATCTTCTCAAATGACCATTTCACATTTTTCTTCTCAAACTTCTAACACCTGTCATCCTTATCTAACTTGCTTATTATAAAACAGAAAGATAATTCTTATCATGGAACTCACTTTGTAGAGCAGGCTGGCCTTAAACTCACAGAGATCCGAATGCCTCTGCCTGTGCCTCCCCAGTGCTGGGATTAAAGGCATACACCACCACGCCCAGCTACACTTGTGTCTTATATTTCATCTTTTTTTGTTTGTTTGTTTTGTATTTCATCTTGCTTGGCTCCTTAAACAATCCTTCCTCTACTACACCCTTTTTCTGTCATCAGAAGTCTGCCTCCAGCTACCTTCTTTTATTTCAGTGATCCTCCTAATAGAAAAGCTCATTTGTGTGTAATTACCATTACTACTTCCTCTTGTTTTTCTCCTTTCATGTCACTCAGGTTTTCTTACCAGCAGACCACAGAAACAAGTCATTAAAGGTCAGGACGACCAGGTTCTTGCTAAGTCCTTTATCTCCCATTCTCTATCATTTTCTGAATATACTCTCTTACAATATATAAAATATGACACCTTCACCTCCCCTGCTACCCCCAAGGCCGCTCTGCTGCCAAGGAAAAAAAAAAATATATATATATATATATATATAAAATATGTATTCAGCAGGACATGATAGTACATGTCTATAATCCCAGCATTCAGGAGGCTTGCCACTAGTGCCAGGCACACCAGAACTACATATGAAGACCATCCTCTTGATGATGATGATGATGGGAACCCTTTCCCTTCCACCTTTCTTACATTGTTAATTCACTTGGCTTTCAATTTTTTTTTTTTCAGTTTTGCCTATTTTAAGTTTCAGTTTTTGAACTTTTAATTCTTTTATCTGCAATGTCATTTTTGTTATATAGTCTCCAGCTCTGTTCAAAAATGTTCAAGCTGGGGCCGGGGAAGGTAAGCCAGTCATAAAGTATATTCCTTGCAAGCTTAAGGACCCAAGCTCAGGTCAGTGAGAACTCCCATCTCAAAAACATGTGGATTGTGCCTGAAGAACAACATCCAAGGTTGTCTTCTGAGTACACACAGACACACACACAGACACACACACACACACAAAAACATGTGGATTGTGCCTGAAGAACAACATCCAAGGTTGTCTTCTGAGTACACACACACACACACACACACACACACACACACACACACGTACGTTAAGCTTAGCTTTAGCTCCTGGACCCCAGTTCTTAAACCGTCAGAGCCCCATAAGTCCTAGAAGTAGTGAAAAATTTGGTTTATAAACACATGACAACCAAAAATTAATTCAAAAGTTTAACACAGCGATTTTAACGTGCTTCTGGCAGCTCTCATCCATGCTGCACGACAAAAACTTCACAGCTGCTTTGGTTCTGAACACACGGCTACTTTGCTCTGCACATCCTCTCATACCATGTAAGACCAATGATTTGAGACTACTGTTATGTCATGAATTGCAGTGTTTCAATGAAATTTTCTTTTAGAAACACATGGCTTAATTATGGAAAGCAAAGGTTTAATATTTTTCTACTGTCATTTTTCAGTATATATCAAATTAGTTTTTGAGTTGTACTAACTATATTAGAATACTTGATTTTTAAAGTTTGTTGAAGGGCTGGAGAGAGATGGTTCAGTGGCTAAGAGCCTCTATTGTTCTTCCAGGACCCGGGTTCAGTTCCCAGCACCCATTTGGTAGCTAATACTACAAGTTTCAGGAGGTCTCTTCTGGCTTCTCCGGCATGCTCGTGGTACACCTATGTACATGTAGGCAAAATACTCATATAAAACCTAAAAGTGCTGATTGAGTTATTGACTTGATTTTCATAAAAAAAAAAAAAAATCATGGAATGACTTTTGGCTTGAAATTAGGACAGAATTTCCAACAATTTCTGAAACATCTTTAAACATACTACTGTCATTTTGAACTATGTATTTAAAGAAGGAGCATTTTTGGTACCGATGATTATAAAAATCAAAGTACAGATCAATTCTGAAAAAAACCACTGAAGATGCTCTACATCTCACAATATCAAATACTTTGCCAAGATTTAATTGTAAATGTAAAAATAAACACACCCACATAATTAGTATGCAAATTTGGTTTTATCTTTCAATAAATGGCAAAAGATGTACAAAAGAATTGTTTTAAAATAAATTCCCTATGATTTACTCATTATTATCAGTAAATGACTGACTCAAATACATTCTACATACCTATTAATATACCCAGGCTCACATAAAAATCTGACAAATGACTTGCAAGTGAAAAAAATTAAGAAAGCCTTGTCCTAGACCACAGTAATCAAGTATTTTAGTCCATTTTGGTATTACTAAGTTCTGAATGGTCTGATGTATTTCTATTATTTTTCAACTTGAGGTATCTCATTTCCTAACATACCTGGACCTTTGATTCTGTGTTAAGACATATGCATTATATGAAAAAATCTGGAGAAATAATTTCAAACTCAGGTGTACTATTTTTGCAATTTCTCTGTAATTCTTCCTCATTAAGCAACTCAGAAACAAGCTGTATCTTGAAATCCCTTGGGCACATCTTTCCAGGGCCTCATGCACAGCAATTCAATTAGAATTGGAAAGAGGGTAAACACTAGTTAGGATATATTGAGTTATTTGTCAGATCATACCATGCAGCAAAAATTAATAAGCTATTGTGTAAATTGTTTCATGTATGTATGTTAAATGACACCACACATTTTTCTAGTCTAGCCGAAAGAGCAGATTCTGATATACAATATCCAACAGTTCATTGAACCATCCACTTAAACACCAAACTGAAATTTCAAACTTAACAAATTTAAAATTCAGTTAATTTCCACTTAGCATCCCAATCTTGCTCACATGCTCCTTACTACCAGCTTAGACAAAGTCACTCTCTTTTGCCTACATTATTCTACCTGCCTTGAGCTTGCTCTGCTCCAAAGAGTCTGGTTCCAAAGGTAGAAGCAATGAAAAGGGTGGATCTCAAAGAAGCCCAAAGTCAAATTCAGTGCTTTAAAAAAAGATGGAATTAGGCCGGGCGTGTTGGCGCAGAGGCAGGCAGATCTTTGTGAGTTCAAGGCCAGCCTGGTCTACAGAGTGAGTTCCAGGACAGCTGGGGCTATAGGGAGACCCTGTCTCGAAAAGACCAAACAAAAAAAAGATGGAATTATGGGAGGCTGGAGAGAGAGCTCCGTGGTTAAGAGCACTTACTGCTCTTGCAGAGGACCCAGATTTCGTTCCCACACTCACATGGTGGCTAACTACTGTCTGTAACTCCAGTTCCAGGGGATCCAACATCGTCTTCTGACCTCTGGTGGGCATTTGCAAAACACAGGTGTGCACTTACATATGCAGGCAATACACTCATACACAAAATACATTCACACACAAAAATAAAATATACACAAAAATAAAAACGTTTTTAAAAAGTCATTTTGTTAAAGTTTATTTTTTAAGACAAAATACAGGCTCTGGTTTAGGGGGCTTTTTCTTGTATTTTGGAAAATTGGCACATTAAGTTCATATCTATCAAAACTAAACACGTAAAACAATGATTTGGGGTATTTTCATCTGGATATCCTATGCATAACACAGATAAAAAATTTTATTCTGAAAAAAAGATGACATCTCAAAATAACTTACACTTTTTTTGTGTGTAATGTTGGGGCCCAGGGCTTTGTGTATGCTAAACAAATGCCGTGTAGACTACTAGGCTCCAGTCCTATCATCCCTATTGTCAACTAAAAAGATAGTATACTAAAAATTTTCCTAATATCCAACAATCACTGGTGCTGATGAGATGGCCAGTAAAATGCATAGCACACAAGCATGAAAACCTGAGTTCAGATCCCTGGCACCCACATTAAAAAGGCCAAGGATAATCATGTGATTATATATAACCCTTGCAAGGAGTTGGGGATGGGGCTGAGAAAGAACCTTGCTGGCCACCCAGTCTAGCCAATCAGTAAATACCAGGTCCAATAAGTAACCCCCATCTCAAACTCAAACAAAAAAAGATAAGGTGGAAAGCAATCGAAGAAACCCAACATCAACCTCTGACCTATACATGCGCGCGCGCGCACACATACACAAACACACACACGTGTACCCACATATACGTACAGATATAGATATATAACCCAAATGAAAATATTCTAGTTTTAGTAACAGTTCCACTATGGGCTACATTTTAGATATTTGATCTAACTTTACTTTGTAAAATTCTTTCATCATTCCTATACAATTGGAACACAATTCAAGTTTCAATAACCTTCTGGAAGAGCATTTAATGAACTAAACTGCTTTTAAAAATCCCACCTTGTCTTTGAGTGTTTTTATTTGATAACAACTGAAAATGACTCAATGGAAACACAACATATACCAACCTAATTTCACAAACAACATATATCTGCAAAAATTATAAACAGGTACCCTGCATGGTGATCCATGCCTCTAACCCCAACACTTGGGAAACTGAAGGACTGCTGCAAATCTGGTGTCAGTCTAGGCTACAGTGAGACTCTATCTCAAAATAAATATAATTAGAAAACCTCCAGTAATGTTTTTCAACATTTTTAACACTTTGCATAATCTTCAAAAACAGATCACTAACAAAAGATTTCAAATTAGAAAGAAATTTCAGAATTTTCAAATGTTTCAGACCATGTCTTCAAATGTAACACAAGTAATTCTCATTTGTGTGTGTACACAGACACATGAAGGGATTAAATCCAAAGCCTTCAGTATGCTAAGCACTGAGCCATACCCCTAGCCCAGGACTGTTCATAATCCCTTAAATATTACTGATGTTCCCAAACATGTTTTGTATATGCAGGATGCGTGTACACACACGCACAGTGTACACATGAATAAACAAGATTTAAAATAAATCCTACGGGCTATCTGATAAATATGCATAGGTTTAATCTCTAGCATCAAATAAATATAAATAAATCCATCACAGGTTAAGACAAATTAACGTTTTATGAAAAACTATTTGCCAAACAAAAGTTTCATAAAGAGAAAGCAAGCTGGGCATAGTGGCTGGTACATGCCTGTAATCTCAGCACTGGGGACACAAGGTAGATGGATGCAGCAAGTTAAAGCCCAGCCTGTCTATACAGCAAGAAAAGAAGCACATTAGAAGACAGAAGATCAGATTTGCTTCTGCATTCAATTTCCTGTTTAACATGTGGTTTGGCTTATATAAAGAACAATATCACAAAGACAAGTAAGCTAATTTTGAGTATTCTTTGAAACTACTCCAAACTGGACAAGTGGTAGCCTTTTAAAGATCAGTTCTAATGGACAATCTTAATCCATAGCAATAAGTTTTCCTTACTCTTGGTCTCTTGAACGGACCATTTACTCATGTATGTTTTTTTTTTTTGTTTTTGTCTTTTTGAAGTGCTAGGGTTCTCCCTGCAGGGTCCTTGTTCCGGCTGTCCTGGAACTCTCTAGTAGACACCAGGGGCTGGCCTTGGAATTCACAGGGACGGATCGGCCTTGCTTCTGCTGCCCAAGTGCTGGATTAAAGTACGTTGGCATCACACGTAATAACCCCAGCCTTCATGCCTGTAGTGGCTTTCTTTTTTTTTGCGGGTTAGGTGGTATACATCGCAGTGTGTCTTCTTTGAAGACTGAGATCTCTGGGTTCTGCGAGTCTTCCCCTTAGCCCCAGCTTGTCCTGGAACTCTCGTGTGTAGACCAGTGCTGGGCTCGTGTTTGAACGCACGCGCGACAAGACGCAGCATCCTCGCTGCCACTCTGTCCTTTCCCATCTCGTGGAGTCATGTGTGTTCTATAGATAAGTGAACTGCCACCACGCCCGGCTTCATGTATGATTTTATAACAGTAAGAGGGTCACTGAGCTTTCCTACAGATTTCCAAGTGTTGACACATGTGAATTAAAAAAAAAAAAAACTTATTCATCATTCCATAGCATCAGAAAGAATGTGGAAAAAATATTAACTTATACAATAAATACTGGAGCTGTTAAAAAAAGTTCTAGATTTCTCCTGGAAATTCCCAAAGTTTTCCCTTGCTAGTCATCTTTCGGGTACTAGTATGAACTTTCATAAGCGTTTCATTTTTTCTGTTTTTTGTTTTTTTTTTGTTATTTTTTTTTTTTTTTTTTTTTTTTTGGCAAAAATGACACTTTGCTTTTAATTCCAGCACTGAGATCAAGGCCAACCTGATCTACATTTTGAGTTCCAGGTCAGCTGGGATGGACTACAGGGAGACTCTGTCTCAAGAAGTATCAACAACAAAAGTCACTTCATGAACAAAGCCCATAAACCATAGATTTTAAGTAAAATCAATGTTTAATAAAAAGAAGGAATTTCACCAGGTGGGGTGGTACACACCTCTAATCCCAATCAGGTCAAAGTGACAAACTCACTTCATTTTTTAGCAAAAATATGTCACTTTGCTTTTAATTCCAGCACTCGAGGGGCAGAGGCAGGTGGATCTCTGTGAGACCAAGGACAGTCTGGTCTACGTAGTAAGCTCCCATCTTCAGGGGCTAGAGGGAAATCCTGTCTAAAAAAATTAAAAATAGGGCTGGAGAGATGGCCTAGTGGTTAAGAGCACCAACTGCTCTTGCAGAGGACCCAGGTTCGATCCCCAGCACCCACATGGCGGCTGAGAACCGTCTGTAACTCCAGTTCCAAGGGAATCAGACATCCTTTTCTGACCTCCGCAGCATTGCATGACACGGGTGCGCAGACCTACATGCAGACAGTACACTCATACACATACAAAATAAAATTTTTTTTAAATTAAAAATAAAATCATCTTGCAATTTACACAATTGCAGGGGAAAACACTTTTTGTCACCCAAAGCTAATGATCTTATTTAGTATGTAATAGAAATGCATTATGTAAAACATTTCCCAGGTTGGAGAGAGGAGAGAGCTCTGCAGTCAATAGCACTGGCTGCTCTTGCAGGGAATCTGGGTTTCCCAGCACCCACATGGCTGCTAACTACTGTCAATAAGTCCAGATCAAGGTGCTCCAATGCCTCTTCTGGCCTCAATGTGAATTTCACGCCTCAATGTGAATTTAAGTGCACAACTTAAATTCAGGCAAAACACTCATACACATTAAACCAAAAAAATTTAAACAAATATAAAAATAGTAAGTTAAAAAACATATTCCCAGGGCTGGAGAAATGGTTCAATGGTTAAGAGCACTGGCTGCTCTTCCAGAGGACCCTGGTGTGATTCCCAGCACCCACATGGTCACTAACACCCATCCATAACTCCACTTCCAGGGGAATCTGATGCCTTGTTTTGACCACCGTGGCATTACAAAACACCAGTGTACTTATACACATGCAGCCAATACACTCATATACATAAAACAAATATATATATATATATATATATATATTTTTTTTTTTTTAAATAACATTTCCCATTTCACAAGAGATTATAAAGACAAGTTATGGAAACAAGTCAAAAAACACAAAAAGGTATTATTTTACACCCAATTAATGTGGTGAAAATGAAAAAGGTGGCCAATCAAAACCACAGTGGAGATACAGAGAAACTAAAACTCATGCATTACTGAGAACAAAATATGATGCCTGCTCTCTCTCACACTATCACAGATGAAGGCACTCTCTTGCACAACTGTGCAAGAAATATGATTTTTTTCATAAAGAAAGTGAAATACTGATATATGCTACAACAACGGAGGAACCTGGAAAATATACCACATGAAAGCCAGACACAAAAGGCCAAGCAGTCATCATACAATTCCACTAATAGGAAATGAAAAGCAAACCCAAAGATAAAGTAGGTTAAGTGGCTGGGAAGGGGCTGAGAAGGAGGGAGAATGAGAAATGACTGATAATAGGTATGTGTTTCTTTGGAGGAGGATGAAAAGGCCCTAAAATAGATTATAATTGTACTCAAGTTGGGACTACATTTAAAACTATTGTATTATATGCTTTAAAAGGTGAATTTTGGAGCTTGCCAGATAGCTCAACAGTGAAGAGTAAGTACTCTTGCAGAAGACCCAGGGTCTGGGTACATACACAGAAGCTAACACGTACAAGTAGACTTTTGAAACATCTACCTATACTTATCAACAGCTATTTCTAACTCAGCCATGTTTAATATTCAATTAAGAATTACAGAATAGCCGGGCATGGTGGCGCATGCCTTTAATCCTAGCACTTGGGAGGCAGAGGCAGGCGGATCTTTGTGAGTTCAAAGCCAGCCTGGTCTACACAGTGAGTTCTAGGACAGCCAGAGCTACAGGGAGATCCTGTCTCAAAAAGACCAAAAAAAAAAAAAAAATTACAGAATAAACTTTAGGTCTGGAAGGTACCTACTTTCCTAGTCTAACACAACCATTTAATACAGTGAAGAAATTTCAGTTTGCAAGAGAAAAATAATAACCAGGCCAAAAATCAGCTGAGGCAGTTAAGTACTCTCAACTCCCAGTGCCATGTTTCTCTCGGCCAACCTGATTCTCCAACCAAATAGAATGCATAAAATGTTTAACTCAGCTGGGGGGTGGGCACATGCCTGTAATTCCAACACTCAGGAAGCAGAAGCAGGAGATAATCTCTCTGATTTCCAGACTAGCCTGGTCTACACAGCAAACTCCAGACCAACCAGGGAAAAAAAGAGTCTAATACATCCCAAACTAAAACCAACCAAAATGCTCTCCTGCCAAATAAATGTGATGTCTGATAACACCATGAGATATATAAAAAAAAACTATAAGAAAAAAAATGTCACCAGTACAATAGAAAAATGAATGTTTAACTTCAAAAATGACAAACTTAAAAAGAACAATTTGGAAGCTATGTCAGGGTCTACTTTCACATAAATATAGGAATGTATCACCTTAAATAAAGGCTAGATGCTGATAAACTAATGTAAACATTCTACTTATCACTACAGTTTTTACAAAACAATACTATTTAAGACTCACCTGCAGGGCTGTCAGCATTCTCTCCTGGATGTAGTTGTATACCAGTAGAATCTATAGAATTTACTGTAACTGTCTGTAGATTTGGCAACTGACCAGTGCTTAGACTAACTGGAGTTGAAGTCAAGGCTCCACCTGCTGCAACTTGACCAAGCGTGAGTGTCTGAACAGGCGTCAAAGTTATTTGTTGGGCAGCAGTATTCTGTATTTGCAAATTCTGCAAGTTCTGGACCCCTTGTACTTGAAATGTTTGCCAGGTTATCTGTCCAGAAGGGGTCACTGTCTGTGCCTGAATTAAAAAGGTCCCAGGATTCAGCTGCAACTGTAGGTTTTGCAAAGCCTGTTGTGATATATTTTGACCACTGGCTTGCACACCATGGATTGTCTGTGGTGTAATACCTTGTACAATTTGCGCTTGACTAGTTGGCTGCTGAGAATCTTGAAGTTGTAGATGTTGTACAACAGGCTGTTGCTGTAGAAACCTGAATATTCTGAGCCTGTGTCTCTTCAGAAACAGGCGACTGGATATAATTTCCCTGAAGATCTGAAGAATGTACTTGCCCACTAGTCGAGCTATGTGTGCTTTGTTGTAATATACCTGTACTGTTTATTGTAACAAGCAACAGTAATGAAGAGGATGTTGGAACAAATAAATCTGCATCAGTTTTAGTTTCATTAATGTCAGGAGAAACCCACTCAGCAGTCCTTTCTGAATTGTCTCAAGTATCCGTAGCTTGTCCTGGGTTTCTCAAATGTCCATCGGCATTAATGCCTGCAGTCATTGTCTGAGAACTTCCCGAGAGTCCCAAAGAATCTAGATCGACACTATTGATTGGTACAAAGGTAATATTTCCTGGCAGACCAAGAGGCACATTAGAAACAACTTGAGTTTGGCCACGAAAAGATGAACCACCAATTGCATCTCCCTGAACCTGGACTTGACCAGTCTGTGCTGAGATTCTGGATATCAGTGGGAGGTATACCAGAGGCAAGTAAGGTTTGATTAGAGCCAGGAACAATCTGAATTTGACTGCTTTCTTGATTTATACTCCCATTATCTGAAGAGCTATGAGGCCAATTTGAATCTGCCTACCATCTGTTGACTGAATCTATGTGTTACTTGATATTGAACACTGGACACTGTACCGTTTGATGAATCTGATCCTGGTGCTACTGAAGTTACTTGCTGATTCTACACATTCTGAAGGGGCAGGACATACTGCCCAGTTGAAGTAGCAGCACCTGGAATCTGTACTAGATTACCGGCTTCATCTTTTATAGTTGTAGTGTAGCTGACAAAACCTCCCATCGATTTGGTGCTCCTCCTAACTGTGCAGAAGCCAAATCACCTGTCTGAAGAAAAAAAAAAAAGTGATATATTTGTGGCATGCTTAAACCAGTTCTCAAAACAAAACAAAACCCCAGTAGTAACACAACAGAGTTCAGATACAGAAGCAATTCTATACATACTGTAGTAATTACACTGTCTTGTTAATGAAAATATAGCACATCCTTTTATTTTTTTTAGCACATCCTTTTAAATGAAGAAGCATCTTCTTAATCAGAATATTCTAGATTATTTACAACCAACAAAGATTTTTGGTGGGGGTGAGCAAGATCTGTTTATGTCACCCAGTAGTTTTGAAACTCATGTATTAATGGGATCCCTCAGTTTCAGCCAAAGCAGCTCAACAGACACTACCTTACCTGGCTACACAAAATGATCTTTTAATCATTCATCCATACTCTTTAACACTGTACAGTTGATTAAAAAAACAAAACCATGGAGATATACAGACAGGAGTATCAACAGTTGAAACCAAACAGACCTCAAATATTGGACAGAGTTCAAAGAGTATTTGACTCATAGAAAATTCTTACATAAACCATGCATGGTAGCAACTCGGAAAATTCTTGCATAAACCCAGGCATGGTGGCACATACCTGTAATCCCAACAGTAGGAAGAGGCTGAAGCAAGAAGACTACCTCATGTTTAAGAGCAGCCTGAGCTACTGAGGAAAGAAAGCCTGGGCTACATAAAAAGACTGTCTCAAAAAAAAGGTCTGACATCAGGTACACTGTTATTGGGAGGAAGGAAAAGACCTACAAAACTCATTATCAAGTCATCTGACTTAGGAGAGTGAATCTACATATAATGTCATGCCTTAAACCAAAACAGCTACAATTTTATGGCATGTAAGTCAATAAACTATTTTTCAGGGTACCATAGTGGCTTATATCTAGAATCCCAGCAAGAGGCTGAGACAGGAGGTTCACTTCAAATTCAAGACCAGTCTGGCCTGTGGAGAAAGACCCTATCTCAAACAATGACGAAAGCTTATTGTCCTCTGACTAACATAGCAAAATAGCCCTGCCTGAAAGTTTTAGTACCAAACAAAAGCTGCAGGATATAAACTATGGCTTTACCTACCATTCTGATTCCAAAAGAATGTCAAGCAAATGTTTTGCATTTTGCAACCTACAAAAATCTGAGCTATCATCCCCCATAGTTTATAGATTCACCAATATTAGAAAAATGGCAATGTAGGTAAACAGAAAACAACAAAATCCTACATGCTAATGTTGAAGAGGAGTAGGCTTTTTTTTAAGGGAATAAGAAAGCAGTATCTAACATTTGGGTTTTTCTTTTATATGCCAAGAACCATGATATGACTTACTATGCTACATACTCTTAAAACAATCCTGTGGTAGGTACTATTATTATCACCTATATTTCACACATAAGAAAATGACAAAGTCACATAGAAATCAAACAGTAGACAGTATTTAATATTAGGGCAAAGCCTACCTCTAGAAGCCAGGCCCCTCTCACATACAGTTATACTTGCCCCTCACTAATGACAAGGAGTACAGAATACTAATTATGCTAAGACCAACAGCAAAGACACTAGAAATAAGATCCTACTTGATTTACTCGCCATCACTACACCTCAGTTAGTCTAGCTCCATCTGTGATTTTCTATAATTCCATACTGTCAATGGACAATGAAAATAGATGAGTATATCTAGTCCAGCACTGTCAATATAGGATATATGGCTGAGCTTCAAGGGACTTTGTATGATCTAAAATGGCTTTTTGGCTTTGTTCCACTTTTTGAGAAAGTACTATTTGAGGGAATAAGTCTAGTTGATAATCTGCACTAAATTTTATGGAATGGTTAGTTAGAACAGTATTTGTGTTATCTTTTTTTTTTTAATTTTTATTGATGGTTTGTGCATTTCGTACATCATTTTCCAATTCAGATCAGGCATATTTCCCTTTCCCTTCCCCCCACCCCCACCCCATCCCAGATCATGTATTCTGCCATAACTGTCCTGCATCTTTCAGGTTTTTTTTTTTGTGTTATCTTTTTTTATGGCCACAGATCCCTTTGAGGATAGGATGAAACCCCAAAGAAATTCACTACCTAATTTTCATATAGTTGAGAAGTTTGTATTTCAAAAGTGAACTATAGTCCATCTTTGACTCAATGCAAATATTTGAACATATTTGTGAAGATGAAATAAAACAGTAAAATCTCTATCCACAAATGGTTACAACTCTATTCAAGGAGACATAAACATTCATGCTAATACAATGTGAAAGGTGCAATATACTAGCCATCTGATCAAAACTCTACACAGGATCACAGAAGGGTTTCCACATAAGATATTTGAGGTAGAATTAAAATATAAAACTGCACTGTGTTTAGTTAAAAACAGAGGCATTCAGGGCTGGAGAGATGGCTCAGCGGTTAAGAGCACTGACTGCTCTTGCAGAGGACCGGGATTTGATTCCCAGCACCCACATGGCAGCTAAGAACGTCTTTAACTCCAGGTTCCAGGGAAATCCAACACCCTCTTCTGACCTATACAGCACTGCACAACACGGGTGCACCTACCTACATACAGATAATATACTCATACACATAAAATAACAAATAAAATTTTTAAAAAAGAGGCATTCATACAAAGACAATAAAATCCACAAGATGAAAAGAAACCCTAAAGTTCAAGAGAGGATCCAGAAAAGGCTCATCTTCATAGACAAGAATAATAGAGAACACAACCAGACACTTTTATCAAGACTTATAAATGGTCTTGGAGATCCTACTTAATTGTTTGGACTTTACCCTACAGATAGTGAATGAAAACTATATAAGGTTTATAAGCAAGTGATTGGTCCAATCGCATCTGTAAACTAAGGCCCAGTGAGGGCAAGGGAAAGAACAGGAGAAGAAACTAAAGGCAAAAAAACTAGACCCACTCCAAATAGCCAAGTCTGAACTAAAATATAAACACTTAAAACTTACTAATCTCAAACTTTTAAATGAAGCTCCAGACATCGAAGTAACTAGTCATTCTTCAATTACAACCAGAAGTCACCTTTCCTTGACATTACAGTAACAATCTGTTTTATTTCAGTCTTTTGGCATTTTAAGTAAACTGAAGACTTAAAGTCTATTGTATATTAAAATCTGCATAAAAGTGTGCCTAAAATCAAGTCATCACCGTAAGTTGCTATTCAACTGGAAAATCAACTGTTAAAATTTTTCTGGCTTGCCTTAAATTCACACATATTCTCAAGTGTATCTCACATATAAACTAATTTTATAAAAACTGGCAAAAATTTTGCCCATTTCCTTTAAAAAAAATAAAATCTTCAATCTCTTAGCACCTAACAATATAGTTGTTACTAAACAGATACTTAATTACCAGTGAACAGCTTTCTAGCCAAAATCCTTGAAAATAAATTGTAATCATTCAAGTAGCAAGCCTGAGTGAATAGTGACCACTCACTCCTCTCCAGAGTTAACTACAGTAGCACTACTTTCCTCAACAATTGCAGGCAGTTAAAGGGAGGAGGGGGAAAATTTGTTACACTACTGGAAATACCACAGAAATAAACAAAAATATAACCATGGCAAAAATGGTATTGATTTAGGTGAGATAGCCCTGTATGCCAGTTTTGAAATAAATGGGAAAAAGCGAGTATTTTCCTATCAATATTCTTATGGAATAATTAACAGAGAAACATTATCTAACATGAAAGCTGATATTGTAAAAAGTTGTAATTGAAGGCATTCTTTATTTTCTGTACACACACAAGACAAGGTAAAAGGACCACAACCTACAGAGGACCTGGAGGCTGGCACCAGCAATGATGTTACTACAGCAATTCATCACACAGGCTTTGTCCAGTGCAACTGGAAGTAAAAATGAAGAAGTAGGGTTGAGGGGAAAGAAAAAAAGAGTCTATCTTCTTGGACAGTACTGGTAAAAAGGGAAAAAGGAAAAATTCTCCCTGAATTTTGGAAGAATGATTAACTTCCTGGACCCCACAAATAGCTAAAAGAAAGGAATAGAAATAAAATAACTGACTATAAGAAAAAGTGTGAAGCTAAAATAGAATCAAACATTCTTAGGCAAATAACTAAAATTTCAAAGAACCTAAGAACTCAAGACTTCAATACAGTGGAGTCAATGACACTGTTGAGGTCTTTTATTAGTTTCTATTATTGCCTTCTCCCCAGTGCTAGGACTGGAACCCAAGGCTATGCAAATGTTCAGCAAATACTCTACCACCACTGAGCTACATCCAGGCCGGTAAGTCTTAAGTAATGGCAAAAATATCCTATTACTGAAATAAGTTAGTGCTTTTTGTTTCTGTCTTTTCGAGACAGGGTCTCCCTGTAGCCCCAGCTATCCTGGAACTCACTCTGTACACCAGGCTGGCCTTGAATTCACAAAGATTCACCTGCCTCTGCCTCCCGGGTGCTAGGATTAAAGGCATGTGCCACCACACCCGGCTAGTGTTCATTTTTTTAAATATCCCAATACTTATCTGTAAAACCAATGAACACTAAATTTATAACTTAAGCCAATCAGCCAGTAATTTTCACAATATTTACTTGTATACTTATTTCACTAAAGCACAAATGAAATAAACTAATCTACAAGTTCATATAGGTAAATTGGACAAGTTAATATTTGTGCCAAGATAAACTCTTTATGAATAAATCAGGAAATACAAAAGAACCACACAACTTTTAGTCATAAAATACACAGGAACCTTGCTATATCTTTGGTTGTCCATGTTATAGGACATTAGAGGTGAAACTGCTTTATACAAACATCCCGTGGCCAAAATCCTCTTCTATAAACAAATTCCAAATTCACAATGATATTTAAAGCAAGTGTTCAGTGCAGTTCACTGGCTTTTCAGGGCATTTTTAATCTTGAAATATCAAGCTAAACTGGGATTAAGTTTAAAATTTGCACTTGATTTTGAACTCCGTACTTTGCATATTAGATATCCTGGATTAGATCCTAGATCAGAAAATGGGCATTGGTGGAAAAACTGCCAAAAGCTAAATAAAGTCTGTAGTTCCTTTAGCTAGAGTAATATACTAATGTTCATTTCGTAGTTTGGAAAAAGGTACCATAATTACGGCAGCATTAGGGGAAGGGCATAAAGTAACTTTAATTCTGTATTTCCAGCTTTTCTTTTTTTAAGTCTAAAATTATTATACAACTTTTAAAAAACACAAATACCAAAAAAAAAAAAACCCTCTATAACCTTCTAAGTGAGTCCCAGTAATTCAAATCAGATGGACATTTCTAAGTACATTGCCAAAGAACTCAACCAAATTCATTTATTTTCTCAGCTGTTCTGAAAAATCTTATTCACCTTAAACTAGAAAAATAACTTTCCTTTTCCATTAATGTCCAAAGATATACAAGCCAGTTGAGGTTTTTTTCACCTTATTCAACTTTCAGTTCATTTTATATCAACTTCAAAGTGAGAAATTTGAAAGAACTAAGATTTATCAAGTACCAAACACACCAAAAAATTCTGCTTTGAATTACTCTGGCAATACTAATTTTCATTTTATTATGATTGCTAATTATGACCTCATACTGTTCATGTTCATCTGGCAGGAAATGTGTTCTCAATAGTGATATGGTAGTTCAGAGGACTTTTTTTAAAGACAAGGAAACATTACACAAATATATTTTTGGACAGTATTATAATTCCTAAACTCTCGCTTCACCACTCCCCTCCCCCATCTTTAATCTGCTATCTAAACTTTGGTGGAATTAAAATAAAAATTTTGCTGTATTAAAAATATTAAAGTTTGCTTTTCAGTTTTACTGGTGCAGTAGTTAAGATAACCAATTGACTTATTTTGGAATTTTGTAACTGGTGGAGTATAACTTATTAAGGTTTATTAATCCATTACTACTTTTCTCAAACACAGTGTTTTTACATTTTAAACTACTTACAAAACCACAAAACATTAAAGCAACTCAACAGTCTCCAGGATATAACTTTAAAACACTAAAATTATGTATCTATCAATAATGTAGTGTAATCATTAACTTCTAATATCTAGACATTATTTACTATACCAAAAAGCTAACTCTTATAGTGGTTGACTACCCAAACTACCACTACATAAATTCCTATAATCCACCAAGTTACATTGAGAAGTGCTTTCTCTTAATGGGTGAACACACCTTTTCATGTTAAGCTAAAACAACACAAAGTAAAATTTCTAAGCCTACAGTTCCTAATTTTCTATCAAGCCTTCACATAATACTGTCACTTTCTTAAAACACTTCCCAAAGAACCCCTTATCATACTAGTCATAATAAAAATGCCAAATTCGACTTAAAAGTATAGTATGCATTAACATACATGTAAATAAAATTACATGTACTTTTTTTGTTTCTATCACTGATATCCATAGTCAATTTCAAAAGAAGTACTAAGTAACTTCTAAATTCAATAGCCTCTAAATGTGTCAGTTACCCTACTTAGAAAAAACTAATGCAAAGTTGTAGTAGTCGACAAAAAAGTTAAATTCAACAACTGTGAACAGTCACTTTGAAAAACAACACAATCAGAAAGGGTTCATTCCTACATGTAAGAAGAACAAGCTCTTTATGAAGCACGACCTAGGAACTTCCAGAACAACCGTGGAGCTAGAGCCTCTGCTAGTGTGGGTGATACTATCTCCGGCCGGTAGGCTGTGCCTGCAAATGTAGTGCTGAGCGCGAAGGAGTTTCGGAGCCCTAATATGAATTACTCCAACATCCATTTTGGAGCCCTGTGCCCACCCCCACCCTACCCCCGCCCCCGCCGGCTCAGACTTAATTTTGTGGAGGCTTTTGAGCGAGATGCCGCAGTGGCACTCTCGAGGCAGCCAAGGCAGGCCCGGGCTCCCGACCGGGGTCGCGGCGGGCAGGAAGGCGCGTGTGCGGCCGCGCGGCGGCGGGAGGCCTTTGGGCGGGCCCGGGATGGCGGGCGCGGGCCGCGCGCGGTACTTACCACTCCGGTGGCGGCGGCGGGGGCCCCGGCAGCGGTGGCCGCCTCCTCGTCGTCGTCGCCCGGCGATGGTGGCCCTATCTTGCTGCAGGTAGCGGCCAGCAGAGCGAGCGGTGACGGCTGAGTGTCCTACCCCCGATGGGCGGGTTCAGAGAGGGAGACAGGGAGGGTGGCGGTTAGGGCCAGGCCGGCTCGCACAGGAAGTGCGGCTCGCTCCTCGCCCGGCCGGCCGGGCTCCGGCAGGCGGCCCGCGCTCCCCGGCGGCTCCGGGCGGCTGATCGGCGGCTGCTGGCCCCGCGCTCGCGGCCCCGCAGTGGACGGCAGCGCGCCGGGCCTGCACCTCCGCCCGGATCCCACCCCGGGAGGGCGCGCGCGCGCGCACACACACACGCACACACACACACGCACACACACACACGCGCGCACAAAAAGGCGGCGGGCGGGGGAGCGCGGGCGGGCGGGGTCGAGCGTTGGCGCCTCGGGCGGGCAGCTCCCGGGGCGGGGGAGGGGCGGGCGCGCGAGGGAGGGGAGAGAAGGGGAGGGGGAGAGGCGAGGGGAGGAGAAAGCGGCGCGCGGGGAGCCGGGCCCTGCTCAGCCGCTTCTCACCTGGACCGCCGCCGCCGCGCCGTTCCCGTGTTGCTGCTGCTGCTGCTGTTGTTGCTGCTGCTGCTGTTGCTGCAGATACTCGCCGTGGCCGCCGCCGCCGCCGTCCACGTCCAAGGCAGCCATTTCCTCTTGTTTCACGGGCTTTTCGGGAGCTGCAGGCACAGCGCAGGGGGGGGCGGGGAGGAAGGCGGGTGGCGGGGAGGAGGGGGCCCGCGGGCCGCGGCCACATTAGCCCAGCCGGCCCGGCCCGGTCCCCTCCCCCCGGCCGCGGCGGCGCGCTCCCTCCTCCCCTTCTGCTGCCCCCGCCCGCCGTGGCTGTAACCCTCCTCCTCCTCGTTGCCTCCTCCTCCTCCTCCCCGCGCTGCCCCTGCCCCCTCTCCTCTCCTCTCCTCTCCTCCCCTTTCCCTTCGCGGCGCTCGCTGCTCTCGCACCGTCAGTCACTCACACTCGCCCGCCCGCCGCCCGCGCCCGCACATAGGGGGATGCGCTCCCGGCGGACCCGGCCGGCCGGTCGCCCCGGGCCCGGCGGGCAGACGGTGCTGCTGGGGCTGGAGGGCTGGACGCTGGCTGGCGGGGAGGGCAGGGAGACGGAGGGGAGAGCGACTTTCTGCCTCTCACAGACACTCGGTCGCACACTCGGAGCCGGCGGCGGCGGCGGCCCTGGGCTGGCTGTGGGCGGCGGCGGCGGCGGCGGAGGCAGCGAGGGTTGCTCTCTTTCGGCTTTACGTACCGGTCATAGTGTGTTTAGGGCACCTCAGGCGGGGCTCCCCGCCGCCTTACACATGGTGAGGAGCGAAGGCGGCGGCGGCGGGAGAGGATGCGGGAAGCGGCGGCGGACACGGCCGGAGCGGTCCGGGGATTTTTTTTTTCCTATTTTGATTGACTGTGCGGGAAACACAAAAGGTGGAGCCTCCAGCCTAAAAGGGGGGAAGAGGGTGACAGCCCGCCCGGAAGTTCCGCCCCTCTTCCCGGCGCTCATTTGCTGCCACGTTCTCCGTCAACTGTGCTCATTGGTCCGGATGCCCGTCCATCTTTCGGCCAGCGGCGCGCTTCCTGTTTGCCCCCCCGGGTGGAAAGGGAGAGACAATGAGCGGCCGTGGCGCTGTAGGTTCCCCTAAGCGGCCTCGGCTCGAGAGTTACCCCGCTGTGCCCGCCTTGCTTGCCGGCTGACGCTGCCAGGCCGAGGCGTAGGCCTTTTCTGCCTCCCTGGCCCTTCCAGCAGGCCCAGCCAAGCTGTCAGGGAGCTTAGCTGGGGGAAGAAAGCCGTCCCCCGTGGCTCTGGCTCCATTCGACGCTTCCTTCATCCTGGCCGCAGGCTCGGCTGGATCTCCCCTGGGCCTCGGGCTCTCGGAGCTGCAGCTTTCCAGCGCTGCCGGGAGGCTACCGCTACTCAGCCCTGGGGCTGCTGCTGCCGCCGCTGCTGCTTCTGAGCAAACCGGACCCGCCCCACGAGCCCGGGGGGAGGGAGTTGGTATTGGGGGAGACACCCCCTCCGAGGCTGGAGGAGGACTTTTTCACACGCCTTCAGCTCTCGGATTCACGGTCGGATCCATCGCATTCCCATCCACCTTAGCCCCAGATTTTCAACCTTCTCCCATATTTATGGACCCTCGTGGTAGACACTAAGCAAAAAGAGGAATCTCGGGTCACTTCATACAAGATGAGAATTTTAATTCTGGCCAGTAATACCAAAAGAAACGTTTTATTCAATTAGGCAGAATCCTTAAAAAAAATTACTTTGCTGCTCATACATATTCCCTGCTTTTTTAATCTTACTGATACTAAATCAAATCCTGAAAAGGCAAGCCAAGGGTTGCCAAGGTTTTTTGTTTTTTTGTTTTTTGTTTTGGTCTTTTTGAAACAGGGTCTCCCTGTAGCCCCAGCTGTCCTGGAACTCACTTTGTAGACCAGGCTGGCCTTGAACTCACAAAGATCTGCCTGCCTCTGCCTCCCAAGCACTAGGATTAAAGGCGTGTGCCACCACGCCCGCCTGGGTTGCCAAGTTTTTTATAAAATAGTCTCACTGAAGTACCGCTCCTAGTTAAGAGCATTTGATACACATAATAAATCTTTACTCATTTAGTGAGTTAGGTGAACACGCCTTTCCCCTCAGGCAACCTTAATGCCTTGCTGTCACCCAGGAGAAAAATGCTCAAGTTCTATATGTATTCTGTCTACCAAGAGACATCTGCTTGTTCCCTTTAGATACGTTTGCCAAACAGTAGTACTGTCCAGAGTACTACTTTTTATTAGAAATCTGACCGGCTCAAGAATGAATGCTTTAACAAATGTGATTATTGTATTTCGGATAATAATGTAGTTGTGAAGCCTAAGCATTTGAACTAGACTCTATGTACACTAGCTGGAAAAAAAAATCAACCTATTTGTAGGAAACAGATGTGTATATTTTACCTATGGTTACAGAATGGGAAACCTAAGGTTATTGTTCAGATCAAATTTCCAGGAACCTGACCTTAAAAAAGGTGCAAAATCAAAAATTTGACATTCTAAGTCCAAGATAAGATTTGTTTCTTCTAATAGTAGTTTCTTTTGTTCCTATATTTCACTGGAAGAATATCTTTAAAAGTTGGATAGTATAACTGTTGAACTGTTATATGCAATTAAAAAAAATTGTCAGGATAGGCTGATTTATTTAGAGCCTAGTAGAAAAAATGGATGGAATGTTGGAAGAGCAAGATAGAACTGAAAACAACTGGAATGGCAGAGAGAGTATCATAGTATTCCCTCTGTCCCTACCTGGGTGTTCCGTGTGGTTCAGACATTTTCTGGCTTTTTTTGGGGGGGAGGGGCTGTCTTTTGAGATACGGTCTGTCTACCTGTATCCCTAGCTAGTCTGGAATTTGCTATGTAGACCAGGCTGGCCTTGAACTCACAGAGATCCTGGGATTAAAGGTGCCACCACCAAGCCTGACCATTTTCTGGCCTTTTTATGTTAACTGACCATGATGTGTTGACATCTCTCTCCTTTCTCTCCTCTTTCCTCTCTCTCCCTCCATACACCATTGTGACATGCAAAAACAATTTTTCTGGGAAAAAAGGTAACCTGAACTATTTTGATGCAAGACTCTTAAAGGATGCAAATTAGCAGAAGCATTACGACTAAGGTCAGATTCAGTGGCCTCCAACCACTCTCCTTATTGTCATAGGATATTTTAAGATAGCAGGAAAGGAAATAATCTCTTTTTTTAATTTTAATTTAATTTTTATTGATGCTTTGTGCATTTCGTACATCATTTTCCAATTCAGATCAGGCATATTTCCCTTTCCCTTCCCCCCCACCCCCACACCATCCCAGATCATGTATTCTGCCATAACTGTCCTGTATCTTTCAGGGTTTTTTTTTCCATTTTTTAGCTATAAGTGATAATCCATGAGTACAAGCATCCTTCATGCAAAACCAATCTGCAGACTGTTGTGCCCAAATCCCCACAGTCCCACCATCCAGTGGGGGGTGACAGGTTGTTTGTTCAATCAAGTTGATCAAATGAGTGTCCAGACTACACCGCTGTAGTTTCACCATTCACCCCAATCGCAGCCCTTACATTCTACCACGCCCCCTCTTCTGCAGATTGTTCCCTAGGCTTAGAAAAGGGGCACAGGTGGATGAGAGGTAAAACAGTCCACTCTCTCTGGAGCTGTTGACTTGGACTCTGGTCAATTCTGGCTGTTTCCTTTCATGGGCTGACAGTTTATTCAGGAGTAACCTTTCGATCCTACTAATGAAGCACAAGCAATTAGATATATAGGTATTTAAGCAGCACTAATAGTTATGGTCAGTTACTTTGGCATAGACACATATGTTTGGATGATATGTTAATCCATGAATTACATTTTTACCCTGTTAGATATGACAGGGTCTTACTGTGGCTTATAACATCTCCTAACCTGTAGAGGATGTAAGCTTGTGGCATCAGCCATGGGTTATTCTCCAAGGAGAGAGCCAATAGCCAATTTGATTTGGGATATACAGGCAAATGGCTGCCTCTGCTGCACAGTATTTCCAGGCAGGTGAGGTGTAGCTGGTGCTGACGGTGGAGTCTTGCTTGACTCAGGGAGACCCGTATTTGCTTTATTGGTTTAGTGGCCTTTGGTAACACTCTCTGGCATTCCAGAGGCCATCTGTACACTTGCATGTGCAGTCTCAATACATCCCTCCCATGTTAACATCAGGTCTTTGGCAGCAGGGTCTTATCGCCTCTCCTCCTGCAGGTATCCCAACTTAGGGGCAAGGAGCCCTTACCTTTTGTGGGGCCTTGGATCCCCTGGCCAACATCCCCCTGGTAGAACAATCCATTGCTGATGTCAGAGCTCCTGCATTAATATATTTTGCCTAAGTGCATAGCCCAAGGACTTTAGTATTATATTTGGTTCTGAACAGAGTATAATCCCTTTCACAGTTCTTATGTCTATTAGTCAATTAAAGAAGGCATTTTTACCGGTTTTATAAGAGATTACCTCTATAATAGTTGTCTCCAATTTACAGTTGGAGAACGACCTCATCATCGTCATATTTCTCCTTGTTCTATGGGGGGGGAAGGCAAGAAAGTCATATCAAAACCTTTGTGGCACCTAGAAGGTATAAGTTTCATTAGGACTCATTATAAATAGTTGTTACATGTAGGATCCACAGAAGGGTTTACTAGACTACACCTGAAGGACTACACCCTTCCCTTCAAATTCCCTACTTCAAATTTCACTCCTTTCTAACATCTAAGTGAACTGTAGAAAATTGCTAGTATTCCATTATCTTTTTCTTTTTTCAAAAGGTGGCAATTTTTGTTGTTATTTTTGAGACAGGGTCTTACTATGTAACTTGGAATTCACTATGTAGACCAGCCTGGCCTCGAACTCACAAGAGATCTGCTTGCCTCTGGCTCTGGAGTATGTAGGCCACCACACATGGCCAGCGTTTTTAATAAAGAGTACTGACTGCTCTTGCCAAGAACCCAGGTTTGGTTCCCACCACCCATATGGCAGCTAACAACTGTAACTCCAGTTCCAGGGGATCTGATGCTCTCTTCTGACCTCAGTGGGCATTGCAGGACATAGGTGCACCTCCCTACCTGTAGCCCTTACACTCATACACATAAAAATAATAAAGTAGTTCATGATGGCAACATTTGTTACTACTATTATTTGCCTGAGGTCTCTAACCTGGTCAGGTTGGTTTTCAAGAATCTTAATTTGTTCTTTGAACCTTCACAGTCACTATCACACTTAAGAAATAACTTATTTTTAACATCCTTTATACTTCTGTATCTAATTTGTCTTTTGTTATGTAACCTATCTTCTCAAAAACATCTTAAAAGCTGTATCAGTTTGTTTCTGAATCTACCAAAGGTAAAGGTAACTTGAGCTTTTACTATGTGGTAAGCACTTTACATCTTTAATTTTTGATTGTCAAAAACCTGTAAAATACAGATTTATCGGGCTGGAGAGATGGCTCAGCGGTTAAGAAAGCCGACTGCTCTTGCAGAGGACCCGGGTTTGATTCCCAGCACCCACATGGCGGCTGAGAACCATCTTTAACTCCAGTTCCAGGGGAATCCGACGCCCTCTTCTGACCTCTGCAGCACTGCACGACACCGGTGCATCAACCTACGCGCAGATAGTACACTCATACACACACAAAAAAATTTTTTAAGTTCCTTCAAGCCGGGCATGGTGGCGCACGCCTTTAATCCTAGCACTTGGGAGGCAGAGGCAGGCGGATCTTTGTGAGTTCAAGGCCAGCCTGGTCTACAATGTGAGTTCCAGGACAGCTGGGGCTACAGGGAGACTCTGTCTCGAAAAGACAAAAAAAAAAAAAAAAGTTTCTTCAGAGCAGGGCATGGTGGCGCATGCCTTTAAAAAAAAAAAAACATCATTTTGCAGATGGTGAAACAGGCTCAACAAGATGGAACTTTGTTGTTGTCATTTTGGAGACAGGGTCTCCCTGCAGTCCCATCTGACCTGGAACTCACAATGTAGACCAAGCTGGCCTCCATCTCACAGAGATCTGCCTGCCTGCCTCTGCCTCCCAAGCACTGGAATTAAAGACCTGCGCCACCACACCCAGCCTGATTGGCGTCACTTTAAAATACACGGCAGACAGGATTCAAATCTACATCCTGTCCAGTCAACATATCTTCTTAAATGATCTGTTCAAAAATTTCACTTACCTGTTATCTGAACAATAACACAATAGGAGCTGAGATAGCTGTTTGGTGGAAGCTACTGGCTCAATCTCCAGCACACACACACACAAAGACACAGTGAAGCACATAAAGCAAGGCTTCCCTAGACTGAGATTCTTATGTTAGGGGCCAATTACCCAGTAGGAAAATGGTGAACAGAAAATTAACTGATACTATATGATTAAATTTCTTTGACCTTATAATAGTTCATCTCTTTCAAGATCACTTTCCCCAAATGAATTAGACCCTCATTTCCATTCCAGCTCCAGACCAAGGATATTACTATGGTACAAAAAGAACTGATAACCTTACAGTTTAAGGAATCTCACTTTCTTTATCCAAGACATTGGCATTGTAAAGTTTCTAATTATCTACAACACTCCTGAAGTGATCTTCATGTCAGTTTGGGAAGTTTAATCCACTGACACTAGCTTCAAAAATTTGACCAACTTTCCCATTTTAAAAAATGATTTATGGGGCTGGAGAGATGGCTCAGTTAAGAGCACCGACTGCTCTTGCAGAGGACCTGGGTTTGATTCCCAGCACCCACATGGTGGCTAAGAACGGTCTTTAACCGGGTGTGGGGTGTGGTGGTGCATGCCTTTAATCTTAGCACTCAGGAGGCAGAGGCAAGTGGATCTCTGAGTTCAAGGTCAGCCTGGTCTACAGAGTGAGTTCCAGGCCAGCTGGGGCTATATGGAGACCCTGTCTCAAAAAAGTCAAAAAGAAAAAAAAAATTGATTTATGTATTTCTCTGAACTTTTTGGTTGCAAACTTGGGAAGTAACAAATCTTAACTAATCAAATAATCATACTATTTAAAGTATGGTTTTCTTAAAGTTGAATAAACTTCAGCATATAGTATATTCATACTTAATTTTTATGATTCAATCTCTATTACAATGGAATTTTTCTTCTAATTGTATAAACCAGACACTTCAGTGTGATGTCTAATCTTGGTCATCAACTTGACACACTTGGGAAGAGGACTTCTTAAAGAATTGCCTCTGTCAGATTGACCAGTGGCCATGTCTGTAGGGTATTTTCTTGATTGCCAATTGATGTAGGAGGGCCCAGCCCACTGTGGGCAGTACCACTCCGAGGGAGGTGGGCCTGGGCTATATGGGGTAGTCAGCCAGTGAGCCAGCAAGTAGCATTGCTCCCAGGACCCTGCTTCAGTCCCTCCCTTGGCCTGCTGCCATGACTTCCCTCAGTGATGGACTGGAATCTGTAAGCAGAAAATAAACTCTCCTCCCCAAATTGCTTTTGGTCAGACTGTTTTATCACAGCAACAGAAAAGCTAACTAGGACAATCAGATAGTCCAAAAATAGCCAGGATGCCCAATGCCTCACTAGAGAAAGTTCAGAGGATGAAGAAACTAAACTAAGATATCAGGGAAAAGACTGAATAAAATGCTGGAAGAGATTGAAGGTAGTTCTTACCCACCTTAAAGGATTTTTCTAATTCTCCCTAAAACAGCTGGGTTTTCTTCCTTTTTCTACACTTTTTTCTTTTGATTTTTTTTGAAATAGAATCTCATTGTAGTCCACACTGGGCTCAGACTTGCTATGTAGCCAAGGCTGGCTTTGAACTCTTGATCCTCTTCCCTCCACCTCCCAAGTGTTGAGATTGCAGGCATATACTATCACATCTGGGTTAATGACTCCATTTCAGCACAATACGTATGTACATACTGTGTTGTCTTATCACAAAGTACCCAAGATTGGGTAGTGACAGTAATCTTTATTGTCAATTGGATTTATAATCATCTAGGAGATACCCCTGGGTGTGTTTTGTGAGGGTGTTTCTAGAGAGGTTAAACTGCAAAGGGAAGGGCATCCTATGGGCTAGAGTTCAAAATAAAAAAGGAGAAAGTGAGCTGAGCACCAGCACCTCTGCTCTTCCTGACTGGATATACTGGCAAGCTGCCACAGCTACAGTGACTCTCACCACCTCCCCATCCCTGCCATGATGCACTATACCCCTAAACTGTAAATAAAAATAAAACCATTCTTTTCTTACCTTTTGTCAGGTATTTTGTTACAACACAGAAAAAGTAACTAATAGGAGCACTTTATAAAGAAGTCTTATTTAACCTACGGTTTCAGAGACTGAATCTAATATTGGACAGCTTCATCTGTTGAGGCTCTGGTGAAGAAACTGGCTGAATCACAACTTGGCAGAAAAGAAGAAAGAGAACTGGCAGTGTGCAGAAATAGGAATCCAGAAGATTCAGGGCCTAGGCACTATCTTGTCATAACAATCTTCTCCCGAAGGAACTAACAGGTCCTATGACCTTCCAGTGGGTGGTTGATGGCTCCATGGTGCAGTTACCCCACAAAGCCCCACCACTGAATGTTTCTACCACCTCCTCCCAATACTACTATACCCAAAACCAAGCTTCCAAAATATGAACCTTTGGTGGACATACTCAAACCGTATGTAACCCATAATACCTATATTTGAATAATATACATATGTAATGACCAGTATATTAATCCACAGTGGATTAATAAATTTTGCTATATTCATTAAATCAAATTTAATTGAAATGAAATGGCCCATCATGGATAAATCTCAAAACTGTGAGCTCCGCTTTCCTCTGTCATTACGGTGAGCAACCTTGACCTAGTTTCTTGTCATTTCTTCTACCACTTCCCCCCTTCATTGCTTTTCTCAGTATTTTACCACAGCAACAGAAAGGAAACTAATAAATTCACTATAATATCCTTCGAATAAATGATAAATGCTATATGTTTTTGGGGGGGGGGCTCATTTTGAGACAGGGTCTCCTTGTATCCACAGCTGGTCTGGACCTTCATATGTAAAAGAGGCTGGTATCGATCTCATAGAGATCTGCCTGCCTCTGCCTCTCAAGTACTGAGATTAAAGGTATGTGCTGCCATACCCAGCCTTTGTTAAATGCTAAGCTAAAATTTAAATGGTTAAAGAGTAAAATGAGGCTGACAAGATAGATGGCTCAGCAGGTAAGGATCCTTACTTGCTGCCACACCTGCTGACCTAAATTCAGTCTCCAGAACCAACAGATGTAAGGAGAGAGCCAATTCCCACAATTTATCCTCTCACCCCAACACATGCCATAGTGCACATGCACACAATAAATAATGTAAAAAAAAAAAATTTTTTTTTTTGCTGTTTTTGAGACAGGGTCTCCCTGTAGTCCCAACTGACCTGAACTCACTTTGTAGACCAGGCTTTTTAAGGAAAATTAAATTTGAATGGTTTTCCTGGCTGTGTTTATACTTACAAATTTTTTTTTTTTTTTTTTTTTGTTTTTTTCGAGACAGGGTCTCCCTGTAGCCCCAGCTGTCCTGGAACTCGCTCTGTAGACCAGGCTGGCCTTGAACTCACAAAGATCCGCCTGCCTTTGCCTCCCAAGTGCTAGGATTAAAGGCATGAGCCACCACGCCCGGCTATACTTACAAATTTTACTTAACATCAGTGTCAGCTGAGTGCATCACCATTATTACCATTCTATATACTGCTTGCTCTGTCTGGAAATACTATTTTACAGAGGACCCGGGTTCGACCCCCAGCACCCACATGGCGGCTGAGAGCCGTCTGAAACTCCAATTCCAGGAGAACTCCAGCTCCAGGGGAATCCGAGACCCTCTTCTGACCTCCACGGCATTGCACGACACGGGTGCACAGACCTGCATGTAGACAGTACATTGATACACATACAGAAATAAATTTTTAAAAAATTAAAAAAAAAAACTTTTAATCAGATGACTATATGATAGAGGCAGTGAACCTGAGCAGTGGGGGCCAGAGGAGCCGACCACTCAATATGACTAAGTGCTCCAGCTGTAATAACTGGAGAAATGGACTGGAATGGGAAATGAAGGCCTGGGGATGTAATTGTTATGGAGTTCAGATGCATTGGGGTGGAGGTGCTGGTGATATCTGTGACTGACAGACTTAAGAATTTGAATGTAAAACTAAAGGAAGAGTGGCACACAGCCATGGGAGCCTTTGCCTTCTTCACAGACCTCTGTCCTTTTACCTTCACACATGAAAACGTCTCTAGCCCTTAAAAGCCCTCGATGTAGGCCAGGCATGATAGTACATGCCTATAATCCCCACACTCAGCACCCTGAGGCAAGAGCTTACCTGGGCTACATAGTGAGATTCTTTCTCAAAATAAAAAGTGAAAAGAGGGCTTTGCCATAGCTCAGTGGCAGAGTGCTTGTCCAGCATGTGAGAGACTCCAGTAACAATAACTCTTCCATGTGATGGTGCAGTGGCCTCTAGCCATGTGCCTCTTTCCTTGTCCAAGGTCTCTAGAACATGCTTTCTACTGCCTCCCTAATTTGACTTTCACACCCACTTTCAGCAAACATTGTAAACCCTTCTTTCTGAAAATGCTCTCCTCCTTAAACATCAATCATCTGCTCTCTGGTTTGCCCTCAAATGAGTATTTCTCCATCTTCTCCAGGCTGTTCTATAAAAAAACAATCTGCGACAGTCAATAGGCTCTGCTTCCCTGCTCTTCATGGCTGCCACTAACCACACTCAACCATTAGCATTTGAAATGTGGCTACTGTGGCTGGACAATTGAAGATTATTTTATTTTCATTTATTTTCTTTTTTTTATTTTCATTTATTTTCATGAACGTGAACTTAAATGGCTACATGTGGCCACTGGCTGTCATATTGGACATTACCATTTTGTGTCTCTTCCCCCTTCCAGCCCCCAAGTGTGAGCACCACTCCAGACAGACTCTATTCTTGATCCCTTGGGCTTCCCTCTGAAACCTTAGCATTCCTGCAACTCCAACTCTCATCTAAACTCAGTCCCACTCTTATCTGTTAGTTGTCTGCTGTCACTGAGGTTCCTGTTCCATATCCTTAGGCGTAGTAAATTCCTCTTAAATGTCTCACTTCGCCTCAAACTCCAAATGCTCAAAGTTGAACTCCTATCCTCTCTACAGACCCAGCTCTGCCTTCTTTTCAGACACTGCGTCTCCAACAGTAATGCCATTTTCTCTCCAAAGTCAGACTTGACACATCTCTCCCTGCCTTTCCTGATAGCAGAAGTTATCAGGTATTGGTAAGTTTTCCTGCATGATCTCTCTCAGTGATCTGTCTGTTAAAAACCACAAAATGTATTGAACTCCATTCTGCCAGACACTACAAAAACCCTACCCCCACAAACATAATCCACATAAAAAACAAAATGTAACCTACACAAATTCAAATCATAGAGATGAGAAATAAAAGTCTGAAATACACAGTGATACACAGTGATAGAGGACTTGCCTAACATTCACATGATCCTGTGTGTAATTCACTGCACCACAAAACAAAATAAAAAAGACCTAATTCATTGCCAAAGAACTGCTCTCTGAATTCGGAAACTATCAGGTGTCAGTCAGCAACTTCTGGAATGCATCACAGCATGTTTTGCCCAAGTCAGACTTCTGCAGCCCTTTTGGCTCTCCAGACTTGTCTGCCTTTGCGTTCTATATCTGCCACTATATTCATTTCCCTTTCCCTGCTCAGAAATTGTAGTGAATCCCATTCAAGGGTATCTCATAACCCTCACTGCCCCATAGTTAATCACTCTTAACTTCCTTGCCACCATGATTTCTCTTCTTTTCCCCTTCTTGGGAACTCTGACAAGACTTAAGCTCAGTGCAAGTCTTCATATAAAGCCATTGCTTCCAGCTGTTGGTAGTCTCCCCCCCCCTCCTTTTAACTTTCCATTCCACTTCAAGTATACCTCTCAATAGCACTTATAACTCACAACTTGGCATTGTCAGCCACAACTTAACCATAAGCGTGTTGTTCACAAGCTTATCTTACTTTTCTCCTGTGGTTCTTAAACATTGGTTTTTCAAGGAAAGAGGGAGGTACACTTTGAAAACAAATAGCTTCCTTCATCCGGAAGGGAATTTTTTTAAATCTATGACATTTAAATCATTTGAAGTTTAACTATTAAAGGAAAATGTGAGGTTTTTAAAAATCCTTATCAAAACAGGCATGTTTAATTAAAGAGATCAACAAACATTTCATATTGAGGAAATAAAAGAAGATCAAACATTTTTTTAACAAGGCATTGACTTCAGTAAATTAAGAAGGTTATTTTAGGCTTAAAGCTTCAGATTCCTATTTGAATGGGAAAACTGTAAGTAATATGATCTATGGATCAGAAACAGGCAAAAAAAAGAAAGTACCACCAGCTGAACAAATTATTATAAAGCTGGACATGATGGCTTATGCTATCACAGGGGCTGAGGAAGGAAGTTCCTGGCCAGGCTGGAATACACTGGTAGACCCTATCTCAAACTACTGACTAATGATGGATTTGGGAATGGGGAGTCATTATCTTCAGATGTGCCCCCACTGCTGAGCCCAGCAAGCTCCCTGGCTAGTTCTATACCTATGATCACACAGATGGCCCTGGTTAAACTCAATGAGTCATAAAACAAAAAGACATGAACTTGGGAGAGAACCCTTCAAGAGAAGGGGATGTTAGTGGGTGGGAGGGAGTTAACAGAGGGAAGAGGTGAGTGTAATCAGAACACATTATAGAACAAAGAACACAATTAGTAAAGCAAAAAATCTTAGAAAACATAAAAGATTATCTTTCCATCTTGGAGTATAGGAATATACTTCATAACTATACAAAAAGTATAATCATACAATAAAATATCAATAAAGCCAATAACAAACTGAATAAATAAAACATAAATGAACAAAGCAATCTTCATGTTAAATTTAACCTATAAAATGTGTGTAATCTATATATATTGAAACACATAATAATAAAACATGATTCCATCATCTAGTTTTAAGAGATTTCTGGTGGGCTTGGTGGCACATGCCTTTAATCCCAGCACTTGGAGGCAGAGGCAGGTGGACCTCTATGAGTTCAAGACCAGCCTGGTCTACAGAGTGAGTTCCAGGCCAGCTGGGGCTACAGGGAGACCCTGTCTCAAAAATACCAAAAAAAAAAAAAAAAAA
>VZQC01005840.1:2464070-2469070 GCA_009823505.1 Rhizomys pruinosus
AACAACAACAACAGAAAATACTGCATCAAAGAACTGACTGAAACAGTGAACTTCTGCTCAAAACAGTCAACTTCCCCATGGAAAATATTGAGAAAGACTAAGAGATGGAAAGCATGTTTGGCAGAATGCACGAGCTCTGGTGGGGTGGGGGAATGAGCGGGAACATGGGTCTAGATTTGTTAAAAATAAATAAATAAATTTATTTGAAGAAAAAAAAAAAGAGTTCTAGAGCAAACAACCTGGCTTCTGTACCTCAAAAGCTCCCAAGACTCTGGAGTGTTAGCCTGCCAAGTAACTCTGAACACCAATAGTTTGAGTACTTCCAGGACTGCCAGCCATGAGGAGGCAGGGCCTCCTAGGGATTATGGACCCCCAGGCGGTTCAAGAATAGTTATCAGAATCTAGGAACTCCTGCACAGTTTACCAAATGAATGGATGTGTTTCTTTTTCTGAAAAGAGGTTTTGTGATTTTTGTCAGGCTCTCAAAGGAGGATGTAATCTGTTAACTCTGCCCTGGCAACTGCCAAAAAAATACAGGGTGGAATAGATCTTTGTAAGATTCTGAAAATCCTATTATGGCAACTAGTAGGCCAGGAAACCAAATGCTGCTTTTTCAGTTAATGCAACTTATCTTTACCTTGAAGCATCAGTGGCTTCAAGATATGTAATGGATATGAATCGCACCTGTTCGTTGAGCCCAGTTTAATGCTTCTGCCTCCTCCCCAGCCCAAGCCCACTGCTTCCTCACCTCGGTCTCTATGCTTCTTTTGTAACACCTGGTATTTCATCTGGTGTTTTAGATTCAGGTCTCTTCTAATTATAGCCTTTGAGGGTTAGAATCATGACTTATCCATCCTCTATCTTAGAGTTTCCAACATAGCACACTTAATTATTACATAAGGGAGTAAACAAATCATAAGTCTGTTAGCTGCCATATTTTCATTCTCTTTGTTAAAAACAACTAACCCTTGCTTGTTACAAATTTAAAATCTGTTTTTTTCTGGATGACCTCTTCCCTTGAGGTGCCAGGTTGTACCTCTGTATGCTGGGAACATGAGTAGTTTCTGTCATTTTCAGTTTCAGGTTATGGGAGGTCTGATTCTTAAGACTGGACTTTCCACCTCCCTTGATGGCCAGCTATGGTCTGGACTCCACATATGGTGCTGGGCACCTGGGCATGTTAAGTTGGACCTTTCCCATTTCCAGGTACCAAGAGGTTTTCTATCATTTTCCTGTTACTCTTCTACAGCCCCAATGTACCTTCACCTGTACCCCACAGAAAATGTAAATCACCTAATTGAACTTATAGTGATAAAAATCATACTCTGGGAGCTGAAAAGATGGCTCAGTGGTTAAGAATACTGGCTGTTCTGCAGAAGACCAGGGTTCAATTCCCAGAACCCACATGGGAGCTAACAACTGTCCACCCCAGTTCCTGGGAATCCAACGCCTTCTTCTGTCCTCCTTGGGCATTGCACAACACGGGTGCACTTACATACATATAGGCAATATGCACATACACATAAAATAAAACTAATAAATAAACTTTTTTTAATTTTTTAAATTTTATTTATTTTTGTATGTGTATGAATGTACTGTCTGCATGCAGGTTTGTGCCCCCGTGTTGTGCAATGCCGCGGACGTCAAAAGAGGGTGTTAGATTCCCCTGGAACTGGAGTTAAAGACGGTTCTCAGCCGCCATGTGGGTGCTGGGGATCGAACCCGGGCCCTCTGTAAGAGCAGTCGGCGCTCTTAACCGCTAGGCCATCTCTCCAGCCCCATAAATAAAAAACTTTTAAAAATCATAGTTTGGGGGGCTGGAGAGATGGCCTAGCGGTTAAGAGCGCCGACCGCTCTTGCAGAGGACCCGGGTTCGATCCCCAGCACCCACATGGCGGCTGAGAACCGTCTGAAACTCCAACTCCAGGAGAACTCCAGCTCCAGGGGAATCCGAAGCCCACTTCTGACCTCCGCGGCATTGCACGACACGGGTGCACAGACTTGCATGCAGACAATACATTCGTACACATACAGAAATAAATAAAATTAATTAAAAAAAAAATCATAGTTTGGTGTGCCAGGTGTGGTGGCACACGCTTTTAATCCTAGCACTTGGGAGGCAGAGGCAGGCGGATCTTTGTGAGTTCAAGGCCAGCCTGGTCTACAGAGTGAGTTCCAGGACAGCTGGGGCTACAGGGAAACCCTGTCTCAAAAAGACCAAAAAAAAAAAAAAATCATAGTTTGGGAAGTTAAAATATAAATAAATAAAAAGTTTTAAAACTATATTTCTTAGACCTGCTCAATTCATTTCCCTGTTTAGCTAATCACCCGCCATTTGCCTGTTTTATCTGTTTTCTTGGTTGTGAACTGCTTGGAGGGCAAGGATCACAAGTAAAGCCAAACCATATAAACCTGCATGCCTCTTGTGAGGGACACATGGAGCCAACTATATTGTGTCCTGATGTGTCTCACAGCATGGACACACCTCAGGGACATGTTTCATAAGACACAGACCTAGGCAGAACTGAGATTGGGAGAGATGGGAGGGAGAAAATAAAAAGGAACTACTAAGAAGGAATTAAGCAAAACAGTCAAATCACCAGATTTTGGAGCTAGATTCAAAGGAGATAAGCCAAAGAGAGAGAAGCCTGGACCTGCCTGTGGAAGGCCGGCCAGCCTGGGCTGGGTGTGGCTTAACAGCACTTCAGAGCACAGATTTAGTTAGGGAGGACTGTGCAAGAGGTGGCAGGTTTCTCTTTGTTTCTCTTCTGTTTAGTTTTTTTTTAACCCTAGCACCCTGTTTGGTCTATTCCACATTTGTGTCAGGCATTTTTTGTGCTCAGAACTTTCTGACTGTGGTCACTGTATGTATGTAAGTTGTTAGTGAGGTTGATTTAGGTGGTCTATTTTCAAGCTCCACACAAGCAGAGCATTGTAAACTGATCTGAGCACATTCCTGGTGTTCAGAGGCACCCAGGGGAGAGCTGGCAACTTTTTTCTCTTTTTTTCCTTTTCTTCCCAGTTTAATTCTATATTTACTCAATTTTTTCATCCACCCACATGTTAACACACCCTTAGTTCCACACAAAGACTCCAACAGTTGTGTGATTTGCTTACCACTTCAGCTTAAGGACTGAATTGTGTTACAGAATGGCCATGCTAGAGATGTTAACAATCATGAGCAGAGTCCCCAGTATTAACCAGCTCTTCCATGGCCAAAGTTCAAACTAGGGAGAGCGAAGGGTGCAGAAGTTAAAGCCAAGCCATTGGTGACAACATGCATAGTGGCTTAGCTAGGGATTCTAAATAAGCCAATATCACCCAGGCACCAGCTGTAGGGCTTGTGGGTAATTGTAGGGCTAATTCAGTTAGAAAAATTAATCTCACATTGCTCATTTATCTTATCACAAGCTGAAGGAATTCATTAGTCATTTAACAAGTTTGTATTGAGTGCTCATGTGTGGGGTCCATCATTGAACAGAGCAAAAATCCCAATCTGGGAAGTTTATATCCTAACAGAAAAGAGTTCTGGATGTGTCTGTCAATCCTTGGGATAGTTTTGCATCTTCCCTAGGTCTGAGTCCTTGGAAGTTACTAACTTCGTACTGTAGTTACATCTCTGGGCCCAGAATGGCTTTGTGTTCAACCTTTTGGGTATTTGGAGAATCACTGTATCTCTAGGCCTTGGGCCACCCAACCCTTCCTCATCCATGTGCATCTGCTAATTAATAATGACAGGTTCCTCATCACCTCAGAGGCCATTAGAGATTCCTGGCCATTGGGAAAGTCCCTAGGACAGAGGCTGGGAAAGTGTATGTAGATCCACATTAAAGCCATTAAATTCTCAGTTAAGGGAACTGACCAGAAAACAAAGGGACTTCACCAATTTCACACAGGGGACCTGGAGGTATCCTTTGACCCCTTCTTCCTAGCCTACTGCTTTTCTATCATATTACACCCCATACATACAGATACATGACCTGCTGTTTAGGATGTATTAGGCCAAAAGAGCCAGAGGTGGGGACATGGGAAGAGGGAGTTCATGTTTAGGAGCAACAAGAGAGAGGACCAAATATCTGGTTATACCAGAAATCTACCTTAGGCTATATATGTGAACTCCATGTTATTACATCATCCCTATCACCATAGACCCAATTAAAGTAAGGCATAGGTACTGGTGTTGGATGCTTTGAGAGCTGAGATGCTTACTGGTCAGGCTTTAGTTAAATTAGAATTATTTTTAAAAAGCAGTGTTCCATAAATGAATCCTTTTTTCTTTTCTTTTTTTTTTTTCCTCACTGTACTAAGATGAGCAAGTTTTGAAAAGGTCCAGTGTTGTCACAGCTGGGCTGGACTAAGCAAAGAGGAAAGAATTTGTCCAGATTTCATTTGCTATTGGAAACCACTGGCCTGAGCCAACAGTACAGATGGATTTAGGACAAAGAGATAACTGGAATGGAGAAAGCTTGCTCTTGCCTCCACTTGACATAGTTTCTTAAAACAAAACAAAACACCTAACAAGGGGTGGAGAGATTGCTCAGTGATTAAGAGGACTGGCTGTTCTTGCAGAAGACCTGGGTTCGAATTCCAGCACCTGCATGGCAGCTAACAACTGTCTATAACTCCAGTTCCAGGGGATCTGATGTCCTCTTCTGTCCTCTGCAGGCATTGCACAACATGGGTGTACTTACATGCATGCAGGCAATACACACATATATATAAAATTAAAAATTAAAAATAATAAAAAATATTCTTTAAAACCCTAACAAAATTTAAAATTTTAATAAAAATCACGATTCAGGCATCTTTTAATAGACTTACCAAATGATCAACTAGCAATTAAGCAGGAGTACGGATTCATCGTATTTATTTACATACCAGTTTTATGACATGGGGCAAGATCCTTAGCTTTTCTGAGCCTCTCTCTCTGCTCATAAAGTAGAGATAATAAAACCTGCTCCAGCCACATCTCTAGGTTGTGAAAGTTAAGAGATCAAGCA
>VZQC01005840.1:2474070-2580433 GCA_009823505.1 Rhizomys pruinosus
TCCCACTGCAGGCAGGAAATACCCTGCCTGGAACATATTCCTGCTGCAGGGGTTTCTTGCAACTCTCATTTTTAGAAACCAGAAAAACATGAAATGTAAAAAGGCTCCATCCAGTTCTAACCATCCCACCTAGGCCTGGCCCCAAGAAAACTAGGAAATGAGCCAGGATGGTGAGGGCCAAGTTTTCAAGCCCTTGTCTGCCCCTGCAAAGGACAACAGCACGGCAGAACAGAAACATCAGAGACATGTGTCAAAGAGTCAGTCTAACAATCAACAATCATCGTGGCAATAATGGCCACAGGGATTCTTTTTTTGTTGTTGTTCTTTTTGAGACAGGGTCTCCCTGTAGCACCACCTGGCCTAGAACTCACTATGTAGACCAGACTGGACTAGATTTCCAGAGATCTGCCCACCTCTAAGAGAGCTGGAATTAAAGACATCCACCACACCTGACCTGCTGCTGGGATTCTTATCCCACCTCTGCTACCTAAGGACCTTGGGTAAATCATTTAAACTTTCTTCTTTCCCCTATAAAATAATCAAGATGTACCTTGTCCATGGTTTATCATAAGAACCAGATAAGAGTATTTTTGAAAATATAAAGTTGCTTTATAAACTGTTTAGAATATTCATTAATATTACTTAATATAAAATAGATTCTGGGGCTGGAGAGATGGCCTAGCGGTTAAGAGCACCAACTGCTCTTGCAGAGGACCCAGGTTCAATCCCCAGCACCCACATGGCGGCCGAGAACTGTCTGTAACTCCAATTCCAGGAGAACTCCAGTTCCAGGGGAATCCGACACCCTCTTCTGACCTCCGCGGCATTGCACGACATGGGTGCACAGACCTACATGCAGACAGTACATTCATACACACATAAATAAATTAAAAAAAATAGATTCCAAGACAAATACCATGCCTAAAAATTATATCTGGGGGCTGGAGAGATGGCTTAGCTGTAAAGAGCACTGGCTGCCCTTGCAGAAGACCCAGGTTTGGTTCCCAGTACCCACATGGTAGCTAACAACCATCCATAACTCCAGTTCTAGAGGATCTGATGTCCTTGGGCATTGCATGACATAGATGCACTTACATACATGTTGGCAATACACTCATACACACAAAAATAATAGAATATTAAGTAAGTCATATCTAGAAGGTAGTATGGTAGTTACCTTTTTTTTTTTCTATAGCCCCAGCTGGCCTAGAACTCACTCTGTAGACCAGGCCTTGAATTCAAAGAGATCCACCTGCCTCTGCCTCCATGCGCCACCATACCAGGCTTAAAGACCGTTCTTAGCGGCCATGTGGGTGCTGGGAATCGAAGCCGGGTCCTCTGCCAGAGTAGTCAGTACTCTTAACTGCTAAGCTTATCTCTTCAGCCCCCAGTAGTTACCTTTTTATAATTAAATATGAAGGATTTGGTGAATGCAGCTGTCATATTATATTTTTCTTGTAGTATTCCAAACTCTTACTGGAGTTATATAAAGAGCATCATTGCATAAGAGCAGTTCTTTTTTATTATTTATTACTATTTTTATTTTATGTGTACAAGTGTATTGCTTGCATGAATGTAAGGGCACTCATATTGTGCAGTGGCTACAGAGGTCAGAAGAGGGTGTCAGATCCCTGGAACTGGAGTTTGCTACCATGTGGGTTCTGGGAATCAAACCCTGGTCTTCTACAAGAGCAGTCAGTGCTCTTAACCACTGAGCCATCTCTCTAGCCTGAAAGCAGTTCTTATGGAATGTACTAAAGTGGACTTCTACCTAGCAATATGTGGTAGTTTGAAGCATCCCTGGGGTGCTCTGCAGAACTCTGAATGGGTGGTACAAGTCTTTAACTAGATACATAAAAACCGAGTCTCCTTGTTGAATGCAGCTCTGTCTATGATTTGTGAGTAGGCTGCTCAATGAGTTCAGAAAAACATTTCCCTCCAACTGCAGCTGGCAAGATGTCAAGACTGAAAAACATGTTTCCTGGTTCTCCTTTCTTGCCCCAGTTGGGATAGATGAACCTAATTCTCACCACCCCATTTACTTAAGTTATTAGCAGTGATTGGATCTCGTCCATTGCAATGAGCCTCACACAGACCATGGTGAAGCACAGCACCGGTAATAGAACTATGTTATGAAACTTCAAATCTACTTTTTTTTTTTTGTCTTTTCGAGACAGGGTCTCCCTGTAGCCCCAGCTGGCCTGGAACTCACTCTGTAGACCAGGCTGTCCTTGAACTCACAAAGATCTGCCTGCCTCTGCCTCCCAAGTGCTAGGATTAAAGGCATGCACCACCCTGCCCAGCTCAAATCTACTTTTAATTCTGTCTTTGACAGATCAAATTGAAGTCATGGGTTCTACTTTGCTATGGCTACTTAACACTAGCTGGAAACTCTTTGTTAAGTGTTGCTGAGCAAGAAAGGAGTTTCATGAGACACATAAAACCCCCAGCAACATTCACTCATTCTTAAGTGAACAAACATTATATTTATTTATTTTTAAAGTAATTGTTCATGTTTTTCATATATTCTGCTACTTTTTTCAGAAAAAGTAAAGTAATATCACAATTATTATTTCTCTTTATCCTCACAACAAACACATGAGGTACCCATGATCCTCGTTTCATGGATGGGAGGCTGAGCAAGATTGCATAGTTTCCTTGATACTTGGTGACAGAGAAAAATTCCAGGCCAGATTTATCTGGTTCCCACATCTTTGCTCTTAACCAGGATATTTACCTGCCTTTCAGAGTCAGGGAACCTTTTGGAAAGTGAATTTTGTACCTATTTTGGGGGAAGCATATGATTTGGATTGCTTTGGGTTTAGGGAGAAGGAGAAAGTGTAATATAAATCTGAGTCTCTGCAGGGGTAAAATCATTGCTTAAGCTCCTTATATATCAGATGGATGGATGGATGGATGATGGATGGATGATGGATGGATGGATGATGGATGGATGGATGATGGACGGATGATGAATGGATGGATGGATGGATGATGGATGGATGGATGATGGATGGATGGATGATGGATGGATGATGAATGGATGGATGGATGGATGATGGATGGATGGATGATGGATGGATGGATGATGGATGGATGGATGGATGATGGATAATGGATGGAGGGAAAACAGTACAAACAAAGGAATGAGAGGTATATCAGGATGAGGACCAGGACTAGGAAAGGGTGTGGGAGAAAGTGGAAGAGGACAAAATGGAGACCAGATGGCAATACAGTGTTCATTCTAGTCAGGAAGGAGCTCAGGTCATCTTAACCAGGAAGAATATTTGGTGGAAGTCTTAGAATCCTCAAGTACAGAGTTTCGATTTAGCTCTGTGAACTCTAGGAGGATAATTCATAAAGATGGGCCTGATAAAGCATAAGCTGTGATTGAGGACTCATCTGGCTCCAGTGTGCTAAAGGGCAGAGGATGACTCATAGGAACATGCCTGAACAGCCCGAAGGCTCTGGCTGGGGAGCTGGGGAAGAGTCCAGCATAGACATAGATCTTACTTAAAGAGGCAAGAGAGCTAGACATCCTGCCAGCAAGCACAGGACTACAGGCTCTTCTGTGATCCTCTCAAGGACTCAGATACAGAGATACTTTGAAAACGTTCAGCTCAGGTTTACTACATAAATAAGCACATTTAAAAATCCCTGGTCATGGATGGCAAGATGGCTCAGCAGGTAAAGGCACTTGCTGTCAAGCCTGATGACCTGAGCTTGATCCCTGGGACATACATGGTGCAAGGAGAGAACTGATTCCTACAAGTTGTTCTCTGACCTTCACACGCATGCCATGGTGTATGCACCTACCTACCTACCTACCTACCTACACACACACACACACACACACACACATACACACACACACACACAAAATAAATGTAATCAAACATTTTTTTTTTCATTGTTGGGACAGAGTCTCCCTGTACCAGCTGGCCCAGAACCAGAACTCACTATGTAGTCCAGCTGTCGAAAGGAAGGAAGGAAGGAAGGAAGGAAGGAAGGAAGGAAGGAAGGAAGGAAGGAAGGAAGGAAGGAAGGAAGGAAGGAAGGAAGGGAAAGAAAGAAAGAAAGAAAAAGAAAGAAAGAAAGAAAGAAAAAGAAAGAAAGAAAGAAAGAAAGAAAGAAAGGAAAGAAAAGAAAGAAAAGAAAGAAAAGAAAAGAAAGAGAGAAAGAAAGAGAGAGAGAGAAAGGAAGGAAGGAAGGAAGGAAGGAAGAAAGAAAGAAAGAAAGAAAGAAAGAAAGAAAGAAAGAAAGAAAGAAAGAAGAAAGAAAGAAAGAAAGAAAGAAAGAAAGAAAGAAAGAAAGAAAGAAAGAAAGAAAGAAAAAGAAAATTTAAAATCTTTGGTCATCAGGCAAAGGGATTGACTATTGTCTAGCACAAGTATGTACAAGTGGTTTTTAAGTGATCTTCATTAGCATGAGGAAAAAAGGTCCTCAAATTAGAGCAGTTCCTTTACCAAAGTTGCTGATAAAGGTCTTGAACCATGAGGCAGTCATTGCTATAGAGACTCCCCTGGGGACATGGCAGACTAGTTGAGAACAATGGCAAGCCCTATACAGGAATCAATGCCAGGCGCATAGAAACAAATGCTCACAAGTTCATGTTGTCTTGACTTTCTAAAAACACTTCTACCTTCTGTGCTATATGAAGTTGGCACCTAGTGGCTTCTTAAAAATGCTCAAGTTGCTGGGTGTGGCGATAGACACTTGTAATCTCAACACTAAGCAAGTGGAGGCAGGTGGATTCTGACTTCAACTTAGAGTCTGTCTTAAAACAACAATAACAACAACAACAATAATCTACTATAAGTGACTAGAACATCAGACATTTGTGATTCAATATCAGCACTCTGACTGTGACCACTTATAGGGATTCTGGCTTTGAGAAACATACCTCAGGGCTAAAGTCCCAGGTACTCCATAGGCCAAGGAAGAACTGTGGATTCAAGGCTAACCTGGGAATCACTGGAGGAGAGAGAAGGGAAGGGGAAGGGGAAGGGGAAAAGGAAGGAAGGAAGGAGAGAGGGAGGGAGATAGAGAGAGAGAGACAGAGAAAGAGAGACAGGGACAGAGATACAGAGAGAAAGACAGAGAGAAAAAGAGAGAGACAGAGAGTTCTTAGGGTTCTTTTTTTTTTTTTTTATTGATGCTTTGTGTATTTAATACATCATTATCCAATTCAGTTCAGGCATATTTCCCTTTCCCTTCCCCCCATCCCACCCCACCCCTTCCCAGATCATGCATTCTACCATGACTGTCCTGCATCCTTCTCTCAGTTTTTTTTTCCCATTTTTTAGCAATAGGTGTTAATTTCTGAGTACAAGCATCCTTAGGAATAGCCTATGAATAGAAGAGGATTTGAAAGCATAGACATGGACTAGAGAGATGGCTCAGAGGTTAAGAGCAGTAGTTGCTCTTGCAGAGGACCTGGGTTCAGTTCCCAGCACCCACATGGGGCAGTTAACAGCCACCCATAACTCCAGTTTCAGGGGAATCCAATGCCCTCTTCTGACCTCCAAAGGGAATGCATGACATGAGTACCTTTATACACATACAGGCAATACACTCATACACATAAAATAGAAACAATAAAATATGTTTAAAAAAAGTATAGACACATAGAGGTTCATTCAATCATTCAACAGTTATTTATTATATACCTAGTACAAACGAGACATGGTATAGAGCATTAAATATATATCAGAAACGGGGGCTGGAGAGATGGCTCAGTGGTTAAGAGCACTGACTGCTCTTGCAGAGGACCTGGGCTCGATTCCCAGCACCCACATGGCAGCTAAGAACCATCTTTAAGCTGGGTGTGGTGGTGCTAGCCTTTAATCCTAGCACTCAGGAGGCAGAGGCAGGCAGATCTCTGTGAGTTCAAGGCCATGCTGGTCTACAGAGTGAGTTCCAGGCCAGCTGGGGCTACAGGGAGACCCTGTCTCAAAAAACAAGCTATATATATATATATATATATATATATATATATATATATATATAACTGAATGTTACAGACTATAATTTATAAGGAATAAAAATTTATTTGGCTCATGGTTCTATAAGTTGGGAAGTCCAAGGCCAAGAAGCTACATTTGGAGAAAAAAATAACTTCTTGTTTGTATGAGAAATGTCCCCCATAGGCTTAAGTATTTGAATGCTTGGTATGTGGTCCCCAGTTGGTTTTGTTTGGGGAAGATCACAGAACCTTAAGGAGCTGTGGCCTTGATGGAGGAAGCACATCCCAGGGGGCATGGAAAGGGGGGGAGTCTAAATTGGACTGAGAAATGTTGTATGAAATATACAAAACATCAATAAAATATTTTCTAAAAAAGAAATCCATAGCCTCATCCTATTTCCAGTTCTCTCTCTCTCTCTCTGTCTCTCTCTCTCTGTCTCTCTCTCTCTCTCTCTCTCTCTCTCTCTCTCTCTCTGTCTCTCTCTCACCGCTCCTTTCACACCCCCATCATGANAGTGTTCTTTTGTGAAGAAAAAGAACAGAAAGCAAATGTTCATAGTAGATAATTAAGAGTTAATAGCAAGTATGAGCATTAATTTAATAGTATATGAATGAAAGGTTGTGAGTGTGGCTCAATGGTAGAGAACTCATATAGTATGCATGCGACCCTAAGCTTGATCCTCAAATATAAATATAACTAAACAATAATTATAATTAAGCAGCGTTTGAGTTATTAAAGTGCCCTTTTCCAGAAAAACAGCCAGTTCTCCACTGTTTATCCGTCAGCCTCTGTTTCCTATTTGTGGCTTTTATCTGGGAACTGTGAGCTAGATAAATTTGATATCTGTCTTACCAATGATAGTAATTCAAATTTAAGTGCATATTGTAAAAAGTATAAATCTCTGTTCCAGATCCCAAACTACTATAATATGCCTTCTTTTTTTTTTTTTTTTTGACACAGGGTTTCCCTGTAGCTCCAGCTGGAACTCACTATGTAGACCAGGCTAGCCTTGAACTCACAGATATCCACTTGCCTCTGCCTTCAGAGTGCTGGGGGATTAAAGGCATGGAACCCCACAACCAGTATATACTTACTTTCAAATTCCAACTGTCTCTCAGATGTAGAAAATTATCTTATTGGTCAGCAGGATAGGGATTTGATCTTGAACTGAACCTGTTTATAGGAAGTTCCCACAGGAACCTTTCAAGATTTCTGAAATGCAACATGTCTGAGGAAAGCTCACAGCATGTTTCTGCGGGATGGATCATGCCTGGGTCTGTGGCAGGTGTCCATTGCTCTAAGCTCTGCTCAGAGGCTTGTCCCAGGCCACCTCCAGGAGTCTCCCCCCTTCTGCTTCTCTCCGGGCTCCTCTTTATCTTCAGCTGCCAAGACTAGAGCGTGTGGCTCAAACTTCAAAACTCGTGTGAAAGGAACACAACTTCTCCTTTTGACTGATGGTTGCTTTATTTCCTTTTCTTCTGTTAGGCAATTCTATTTACACAGAAAAACATAATAAACAACTGATTTTTTTAAAAAATCCAAATCAAAAGCAATGACGATAAACTATGTTTACCTTTGATAAACCTTTTCATACTCACTGGGCCCTTGCTTAGGAAAAAAAAAAAGTTTAAAAACACTGTCTTAACAAAGAAAAAGAATCATGGTTTAATTGTGATGTGAAATAGCAAGAAACAATTCCCCTTTCAGACCTCTGGGCACTTAGGTGCTGCAGTATCAGGTGAGTGTTAAGTCACCTGTTTGTTTTCTCCATCTTTTTTTCAGATGCTCAATTCCAAGGGTTGGTCTAGAACCAACATATCCTGTCAAAGCACAGCAAGAAATGGGAGCCTTCTTCTGTAGAAAACCTCAGCATAGAAGCATTTTCTCTGTGACCTATTCATGCATTTGTTTCTGACTTTCACATCTACTGGGCTGTACTATGTCCCACTATTACGTGGGTCATACCTCTTATTGTGTAGACGAAGTTATTTGTTCATGATCTATGTACAGATGCCAGGGCTAGAACTGGAATTCAGGTCCTCTGACTCTGGGCTAGTACTCTGTTGCCCAAGATTACAAGGTTAACAAAAAGTGAAATGAGTTGGATGTGGTGGCAAATGCCTTTAATCCTAGTACTTAGGAAGCAGAGGCAAGTGAATCACTGAGTTTGAGGGCAACCTGGTCTTTACAGTAATTCCAGAGCAGCTGGGACTACAGAGAGACCCTGTCTCAAAAAAAAAAAATGGGCTCGGTGGCACACGCCTTTAATCCTAGTAATCCTAGCACTCAGGAGGCAGAGGCAGGCAGATCTTTGTGAGTTCAAGCCCAGCCTGGTCTACAGAGTGAGTTCCAGGCCACCTGGGGCTACAGGGAGACCCTGTCTCAAAAAAAAAGAAAAAAAAAGGCGAAATAATCACCCTAGTTTCTCAACTTCAGCAACACCCAGATTCTTCACTTCTCTGTCTCCCCTCAGCGTACCTAGCTCGAGACTCCTGCACAAAGGCCTACCTTGTTGCTGGGGCCTATATCTGTGTCTAGCATCTCTTCTCCATCATTTGCTTATGTACTGTCTTCCATAAAAGGCTGCCATTCAAGTTATTTGACTGGTACGGCCACTGATAAGCAAAGGAGACATTGGCTTGCTGCTGGATGGAGGAAGGAAAGACTTCTTCTTCCATCAAACATCCTGTTAACTACAGGTTAGTGGAAGTGTCAGGAGACGCCTAGAGAAGTCTTACTTAGAGGAAGATTGTGGAGGGAAACTTGTAGAGGTGAGCGCCCTGGAGAGGCAGGAGTGACACTCAGGCTGCCATAGACAGAAATAAGAAAGTGCCTGAAAGTTGTTTTGCTGCCTCCTCCAGGTCCAGTCTTGTGTAATTTGTGTACCGTGTGTGCAACACAAATACAGAGTGCTCACAGTGTGTAGAACCTTACGGGAACTTCAGAGGCATTCAGACATGGCCTTATGTCACATCTTATTTCCTGGTAGAATAGATAAGAAATCCTCACCACACAGTTGTTAGTGTTTGAAAATGTGTCCAGGAAAACATGTATGGCAATTGAAAAGGGGGAGGGGGATCTTTTCTGGTTGTAAATCATAGAAGGCTTCTTGGAACACTCAATTCAGATGGTTCTGGAAGGGTGGAGAGGGTTAGGGGGCAGTTAGAAGGCATAAGCCGTCTGGGTGGAGGAAGGGGTGGGATGAAGAGGCATACTTTCTGGGGAACAGCAATCTTTCCCAGGCTGGCCTGAATGAAGGGTCCCCAGTAACAGTAGAGAAGCACCAAATAGGTGTGGCCCACAGGCAAGGGAGAAGGGGCCACCACCCACCACTGCTCCGCGTGCAGCTCCCCAAGTTCAGGGTCTGCTCAGGGTTCTGTCTCTGGCCAGGCACCCTCTTCTCCCCATGCTCAGCTTCACCATCCTAAAGAAGAGGCAGGTATTGGCCAACCAGTAGGGTGGGATTCCATGCCTTTTCTGGCCTTGGAGGGGTTAGGGAGGATTTGGAGATTGAATGTAGGCCTGGTAATCGATGCCTGGGAACAGCAGATGTTCTTGCAGGCTGCTTGGCGAGAGCCCAGCTTGAGCCTGGCCCTGGTCCAATCTGGTACCAGAGCCATGAGGGAGTACATGGCTACGGGCAGTGTGTGTTCACTGGTTCCTAGCACTGACTCAACTGAGGCTGGAGGTGAGCATATGTGAGAGGAGCGAGTGGCATGTAGGCTGCTGTAGACAAAAACGGAGAAGTGCCGGGCGTGGCCAAGTTCTCCTTTAGTCTCAGCACTAAAGGGAGAGGCATTCGGAGAGGCACTGGGATATCTGTGAGTTCAAGCCCAGCCTGGTCTACAGAGTGAGTTCTAGGCCAGCTGGGGCTACAGGGAGACCCTGTCTCGAAAAGACCAAAAAGAAAAAGGGGGGGGTCTTTAAAGTTGGTTTTGCTGGCAACTATAGTTATATATGAGCCCCTCATAACTTTAGTTCCAGGACAGAAAGTAGCTGTGTGCTAATAGGAAAGACATGGACTGTGGTGGTCCACTGGTCCAGCCCAAGTCTCATCCTTGTAAGGGGAAAACATAATTCTGTTTACCTAGAAATAATCCTTATCAAGGAGGGTCTGTAGATTCAGATCGAGACTAGGAAAGGCAAAAGGGAGGGTGATGACCTGCCCTTGCTTCTCTACCGCAGTGCAGAAAAGGAGCTCTATCTCCTGAGACCCGTAGAGTCTAAGTGGAAATATGTGTGTGGCAAAAGCAGGCAGGATAACTAGATTCCTTATCTAGTGCCCATTCCCTGAGACAGCCATTCTCTACAGTTACCAGTCTGCCTCCCAGTCTGCAACACAGTTTCCCGAGTGAAGCTGCTTTAGGGCATCCTATGTGCAAGCCACTTTTCTTTCTTTCCTTTTCTTTTTTTTTTTTTGGTCTTTTCAAGACAGGGTCTCCCTGTAGCCCCAGCTGTCCTGGAACTCTGTAGACCAGGCTGGCCTTGAACTAACAAAGATCCGCCTGCCTCTGCTTCCCAAGTGCTAGGATTAAAGGAGTGCACCACCACGCCTGGTGCAAGCCACTTTTCAAACAAAATCCTTCTCCTGTTACATCTCTGTGGGTTCTAGGCCAGCCTGGCCTACATAACAAGTTCTAGGACAGGCAGGGCTCCGTAGTGAGACTAGCCGCATAGTGAGACCAGGTCTCAAAAATAAACAAACAAATAAATAAATAAGCTGAATTGATCATGTTCTGCTTAATCACCTTCAGTGAAAGGGCTCAGGAGTTATTGGACTTGCAAAGCTGAGGATCAGAACTCTTTCACTGCTAGTTACTGAAGCAGCCAGCCAGATGGTCCTGAAAAGCTCTTGCTTCTACGTGACAGGTATATTTTAATTAGTTAGTCACAGAGACTAATCTTAGATTTGAAATAGAAAACTTTTCTGACCCCGAGTAAGTCCATTAATGAATGCCCTCAACTTTGTAGGTTGAGATACAGATACAGATAATGAACTGTGGCCAGTCCCTGAGGCTGTGCTAGCTGGGTCAGGCTTTCTTCCATGCTAAGGAGGTCTGTCTCTGCTCCTGACGCAGTGCTCTAAGGAGTTTATGACTTGCAAAGAGAACAATTCAATGAGATGGGCAGATGTATGACAAAGACTTCAGGGGGTAGGAGCTGTCCCTGAGGTCTTAGCTCTGATGGAACTGTGAATAGCTTCCTCGGATTATCTGGAACAACTGGACATCTTCATGCAAAAAAAGAGCGAAATGCACCTAGACACATACCTTATCCCCTTCCCTAATATCACTTAATTCAGATGACAGGTCTAAATGTAAGATGAAAAGCTGTGTACTACTGGGAAAAACATGACAGAAAACCTAGGTGGCCTTAGGTGTGGTGAGGTTTTATAGATATAACACCATAGGCATCATCTGTGAAAGAAAGAACCGATAGAGTAGACATCATTAAAATTGAAAACATCTGGTCTATAAAAGACAATGTTAAGACAATGAAAAGACAAACCACAGAGTAGGAGAAAATATTCACAAAAGACACACCTGTTAAAACACTATTGTCCTCAACAATAAAAAAAAACTCCATCCTTCAAAGATGTGAAAAGACACAGCTTTTCAACCTTCCAGTGTGGACTGGAGACTCATGTCTCTCCAAGAATCCTCCAAACCGTCAGTGCCAGATGGGGACTGCTGAGACATCCAACTTGTGGACTGAGCTACTACTGGGATTTCCACTTCTTCAGAGTATAGACTGCCATTGTTGGACTACCCAGGTTGTGTCATAGAGACCAGTACAGGAAGATCAAGACAGGATGTGGTGCTTACTGTACCTCATTTGGTGAGCATGGGAAGGGAAAACCCCAGTGTGGAGCACAAGGGCAGAACTGATGGTGGTTTGAGCTTGCCAAGGAGGAGACTTCAAACATGACATCTTTCAGCCTAATTACGCACGCCTTTAATCCTAGCACTTGGGAGGCAGAGGCAGGCGGATCTTTGTGAATTCAAGGCCAGCCTGGTCTACAATGTGAGTTCCAGGACAGCTGGGGCTACAGGGAGACCCAGTCTCGAAAAGACCAAAAAAAAAAAAAAATTAACTGAAGATCCGAAAAATCTCATTATATAGTGTGGCTGCAATAGTTCATATTTCCGTGGAGTGATGAAATTATTGGAAGTATAACAGCAACAACATCACAGACTGTGTCAAAAGAATGACTTAAATGGTGGTGAACTTTTTCTGGCTCAAGACAAAAGACAAAACAGTGAAATCTTTCGCTGTCTGCCTCAAGAATTTTTGAGTGGAGACGTGAGAAAAATATGAAAAGACGTTTTTTGCATAATGCATTAGCTCTGTGTGGTAGGGGGGCGGGGATTGGCAAGACAAAAACGGTTCTATGATTGTGTTTGTAAGGTTAATTTTTGTTATGAAATGGTGCACAGAGCTTCAGATAAAACATTTTGCTTTTAAAAAAATTAAGAGAAAAACAACCCAATCAAAAAATTAGCTGAAAAATGTGTCCAAGATTTTTAACATTCGATTTCCCTAAAAGAAAATATATATATTGTGGGCTTGGAAGATGGCTTAGTGATTCAGAGTGGCCAACTGCTCTTCTGTGCGAGGACCTGGGTTGTTCAATTCCCAGCATCTACCCAGCATCTACCCAGCATCTAAGGAACCCTCTTTAGTGGTGGGTGTGGTGGTGCACAGCTTTAACGTAATCTTAGCACATTGTGGGAGGCAGAGGAAGGGCGGATCTCTGTGAGTTGATTTGAAGGCCAGCTGGGTCTCGACAGAGTGGTTTCCCTTCCAGGCCATCCTGTGGCTACAGGGAGAACCCCTCTAAAAGAACAAAAAAAAAAAAAAAAAAAAAAAAAAAAAAATGGAAAATATACAAACGACAAATAACCGTATGAAAAGGCGTTTTACATTATCAGCAACATGCAAATGAAAACATATCTATTTGAATGGCCAAAATCTTGAACACCAAATGCATGGTGGAGTTTTACGAGCTCCACTCATTGTTATGGGAAATACGAAATGGTATAACCACATTGGAAGATAAAACCAAACATATTTTTACCACAAGCAGTTGTGTATCTCAGTATTTACCCAAAGGAGTTGAAAGTTTAGGTCCATACAAAAACCTTCACAAGGGTGATTATAGTGGTCTAACTCATGTCCAAAGTTGAAAAGAACCATGATGTCCTTCAGCAGGTGTCCTTCAATACCACAGTATAAACTAGTACATTCAGACAGTGAAACATTCAGTCCTAAAAGAAATGAGCTATTGGGCCAGGCGTGCCGGCGCATGCCTTTAATCCCAGCACGTGGGAGGCAGAGGCAAGAGGATCTCTATGAGTTCAAGGCCAGCCTGGTCTACATAGTGAGGTCCAGGCCAGCTGGTACTAAAGGGAGACCCTGTCTCAAAAAGACCAAAAAAAAAAAAAAAAAAAAGAAAGAAAGAAATGAGCTATCAACACATGAAAAGACATGGAGGAACCTCCTTAAGTGATAATAATATTTGAAAGAAGTCAATCTGAAAAGGCCACATTCTGTATAGCTCCAACTACATCATGATCTGGAAAATGGAAGCTGCACCAATGACATCTCCACAGTGTGATAGTCTAACAAGATCTTCACAATAACATGCCAAGGTGGGTGTGGGAAATGCCATGGAGTGCCATCTCAAGATGAAGAGCCTCAGACAATCAGTGGATGCTGAGGAAGGGGAGTCACCATGATTGCCAGTGGTCAAGGGGAAGAGGGACGAATATATGGAGCACAGATTTTTAGGGCAGCGAAATGTTCTGTGTGATACTATACCAATATGACTATGTATCATCACTCATTTGCTTTTTTCTAAGCCCTCAGAATGTACAACATCAGAATGAATCCTCATGTAAACATGGACTTTGGGTGATAATGTGTCAATGCAGGTTCATCAGTTGTGACAAAGATACCACTTTGATGAGGGATTTTGATAAAGGAGGAGGAGGCTACACATGTGTGGGGACATGTGGGAAATCTCTGCACTTTTCTGCTAGTTTTGCTGTGACCCTGAAATACTCTAATAAAGCCTTAAAATATTTTTTTAAGGGAAACAATGCTGAGAGACTTTTTGGACTCTGAATCACAGAAGCAGTAAACATGTTTTGGGTACTAGTAACAGAAAATGAACATTAAGGGAGACTCACTGGTTCATGTAATTGGAAGCAGAGAGTAAATCAGTCTTCAAGGGGTAGAGCCAATGACTCAGCGCTGTGCCCATGATCAGTTTCTTTCTGACACTCCGCCCTGCTAGCTCTCCTTAGGGGCATAGTGTAGTTGCCAGAGAGCTGCAAGCTTCATCATATGAGGCTGTTTCTTTCTTTCTTTCTTTCTTTCTTTCTTTTTTTTTTNGCCCAGCTGCCCCCCCCCCTTAGTTGGAGGGAAGGAACGGGGAAAGAGTAGAACTTAAAGTTAAAAGGTTTTACAGGGAGCCAATCATGCCTTCAAGGGTTTTTCCCATACCCATAGGTCATCACTGCCTTGATCTGCACTCTGAGGATCTGGAGAGCCACTGAAAGGTTCTGGAATCTCCACTAGGCTTTCTTTCTGGGTTCTGTATTTCTTCTTTGTTGATTAATTTGTGTTGAAGAGGAGCCTCCTGCTGGCTCATCCGGTCCCCCCCCCTCACGGATGCATGCTCGGTTTGAATCCATAGCCACGCGGCGGAGGGCAGATGCAGGCGGATGGGAGTTCCGTCGACCAGGCTGGGCGCTACAGGCCGAGAGCCTGGCCTTGGATTCATAAGACAAAAAAAATAAAATATTAACAAACAAACAAAAAAGACAAGAATAGAAATTGAAAGAAGTTTTTTTGGTCTTTTCAAGACAGGCTCTCCCTGTAGCCCCAGCTGTCCTGGAACTCACTCCGCCTGCTTCTGCCTCCCGAGTGCTAGGATTAAAGGCATGCGCTACCATGCCCAGCAAGGATACTCTTAAAATGTAAGTCAGACCATGGCATTGTTCAAAACCTTTCAGTGGCTCTCCAGATCCTCAGAGTCAAAGCTGATGACCTTGGTATGCCCTTGAAAGGCATGATCTGGCTCCCTGTAACCTTTCTAACTTTAGTTCTACTCTTTCCCTTTCCTTCCCTCCCAACTGCACTGGTCTAAATCCTAAAAACCAAAGCTTTACTAAGTAAGGCCAAGAGTGGGTCTCCAGAGCTTGGAACATAGATTATGTTCTAAGAAAGAAATTGGGGTTCCACTCTACTTCTTGTCTGCCATAATGTGAACTTCTCTGCTATCTGCCCCCTACATGATAGATGGAAACCTTTGAAATCATTCCACCTTTATGGTTGAATAGTACAATACTCCATTATGAAAGCTTACTACATTTTCTTTATCCCTTACCCATCACTGAGCAAGTAGGCTGGTTCCATCACTTGGCCCTTATGAATGGTGCTGTAGTAAACATGAATATGCAGGCTAACAAGAAAAGAAGCTGGAAAGAATCAATAGAAAGCCAGTGATGTTAATAGCACCATGTACTTATTTAACATGCTTATTCCTGGGTGCCAAGACAGATCTTCAGAACAAAGCCTCCAGGTATAGGGGTTATCAGTCTACTTCATTTTCCTTTAAAAACAAGCAGCCCCAGGTGATTCTTCTCTCATTAAAACAGAATATCCCAAGGACTGTGTAAATGGCTTAGAACAAGCAAGAAAGACATACTGGGAGATATAACGAGCGTGACCAAGAGCATTGAGACATAGTAATCAATATTTTTATGTGTCTGAGTATATTGCCTACATGTATGTAAATGCATCTTGTCTGCAGAGATCAGATCCCCTGGATCTGGAGTTACAGACAGTTGTTACTCCCCTGGAGTTACAGACAGTTGTTAGCTGCCATGTGGGTGCTGCAAATTTTACCCAGGTTTTCTGCAAGAGCGGCCAGGGTGTTTAACTGTTGAGCCACCTCTTCAGCTCTGAGACATAGTAAATCATATTAACATATCAGGAGAAATACCTTGGCTTTGGGGGTGGGGAACCTAATACTAACATGTGGGGAAGGTTTTTCCAGTACTGGCTAAGAAACAAAGCCTTAGATTTGGAGGTTACAAATAATTCTGTCACTAGACACAGTCATAAGGTAATTTATTAAGCTCTCTTGCAAACAGTCATCAAAACCATCTAGTTTGCTAGGATTGCAGTAAGAACATAAAATAGTGTCCATCCTAGCAACAAAAACAACAGAACCTTACCTATGATTGACATTCTCTCACTACTTATATGGTTCCTTGGGGACCCAGGCTTTAGCAGTGAGGGTCCTGGAGAAAATGAGTCTACGCCTCACTAGATATGAATCTCCTCGTTGTGAACTGGCATTTTAAAATTTATGAGTCTTCAGTAATTTTAGCTACCATGAATCAGTCCCTGAGAGCCTGGTCACTCTTCACATTGGCACTGTGAGGTTCGAAGACCACAGAGCCATGATCATTCCCCTATTGGGCCCTGTTAGATTTGAATGCATTTCTCAAAGTTTCATGATTTAGAAACTTAACCCTCAAACTTCTATGTTATTAGCCTTTGGAAGTAGGGCTGCTGGCCAGTAATTAGGATCAGATGAGGCTGTGAGGACAGGTTTCCATGATGGCACTGGTGACTAGATAAGAGAAGAGACTCTAGTTAGCATGCTTGCTGTGCATGCCATATTCGGTGTGCTCCCATGTGACAGTGCCACACGAAGATCCTCACCAGATGCTAAGCAGATGTCAGCACCATGCTCTTGGACTTCCCAGGCTCTAGAATCATAACCCAAATAAACTTCTATTCTTTATAAATCACCCAGCTTCCCATATTTAGTTACAGTGTCTCAGTTACACTGACAAAAGTAACTTAAGGGGAGAAATAGTATGTTTTAACTCACAACAGAGTTACAGTCCACCATGGCAGGGAAATCACAGCAGGAGGAACCTGAGGGAGCTGGACACATTGCTTCCACAGTCCAGGAGCAGAAAGCAATGCGTTCTTGTGATGGTTCATTTTAATGTCAACTTGCCACAAATTACAAGCACCAGAGTAGGGAGCCTCAACGATGAATTGTCACTATCCAGCTTGTGGACTGAGCTACTGCTGGGGTTTCAGCCTCTTCAGAGAATAGACTGCCATTGTTGGACTACCCAGGCTGTATCACGGAGACCAGTACAGGAAGATCAAGACAGGACGCGGTGCTTACTGGACCTCATTTGGTGACCATGGGAAGGGAAAACCCCAGTGTGGGCACAAGGGCAGAACCGATGGTGGTTTGGGCTTGCCAAGGAGGAGCCTTCAAACATGACATCTTTCAGCCTAATAAAAAATAATCATAAGCTGTGGATGCTAAAAATCTATGATATATGTGGTATGCATATGTGCATATTTTGGAGTGATGGATATTGGAAGGAATAACAACAACAGAAAAAACTGTGTCAAAGAACTGACTGAAATGGTGAACTTCTGCTCAAAACAGTAAACTTCTACATAGAGAATTATGAGAATGTTGGATCAAACTGCCACACTCACAAAATTAACCAACAAGGGGCCACAGATTAATATGAAATTTATTAATTTGCTGGTGCACCAGAACCCAGTTAAGAAAACTTACACATCAAGTAAGCCAATTGTTGATGTGTCAGGGACGCAACCCCTTCTACACAGAGATGAGCGCGACCCCAACTGTCTGTTACAGAGAACTTTTAAAGACAAAAACCACAAACTAGAGGAGTTTGGTGACATCATACATACACAATTGCAAGGCTATAGAAACACAATGCAAGCAGTGGTGACCTTTAAGCTGATTGGTTGTGTTTAGCAGCATGAAGCCCCTTGGAGAGGAATGGGCTTCTTAGGGGGTAGGAAGCACTCCTACAGGGATGGGAAAGTTCATCCTGACCTCAGGTAGCTCTGGGAACTAGGAACTCAGGGTCAGACTGGATTCTTGTGGTTAAGGTAGTCATGGGAACTTGACCTGCTTCAACTAGAGAGTTGCTCCTGCATGGTTAACCCTTTCCTTTTGATTAACTCTTTCTGACCTGGTACTAACAAGAAAAAGATGAAAAAGATGTTTGGCAGAATGCATGAGTTCTGGTGGGGTGGAGGGGCAGGAAGGGGGCACGGGTCTAGATTTGATTTGTAATGTAATTTTGTATGAAATTCACAGAGCTTCAATAAAACATTAGGTTTGAAAAAAAAAAAAAAGAATTAGCCAGGTGCTGTGGTGCACGCCTTTAATCCTAGCACTCAGGAGGCAGAGGCAGGTAGATCTTTGTGAGTTCAAGGCCAGCCTGGTCTACAGAGAGAGTTCCAGGACAGCTGGGGCTACAGGGAGACCCTGTCTCAAAAAAACAAACAAACAAAAAAAGAATTGTCTTCACTGCCTTAATTGATATGGGAAGACCCACACCAAATTTGGGCAGCACCTTCTGGTAGCAGCCTAAATAAAAAGGGGCATGGCAGGGGATGGAGAGATGGCTCAGTGTTTAAGTGCACTGGCTGCTCTTGAAGAGGACCTGGGTTTGGTTCCCAGCACCAACATGGTGGCTAACAACTGCCTGTAACTTCAGTTCCAGGGGATCTTCCAGCACTCTCTTCTGACCTCCGCTGGCATTGCTCAATACAGTGCACTTACATTCATACAGACGTAACAATACAGTGCACTTACATTCATACAGACATAACGATACAGTGCACTTACATTCATACAGACATAACGATACAGTGCACTTACATTCATACAGACGTAACGATACAGTGCACTTACATTCATACAGACATAACGATACAGTGCACTTACATTCATACAGACATAACACTCATGCATGTAAAATAAAAATAATTTTTTAAAAAGTGGGTCATGGCAGAAAAGCTTACCTTTTTATCTTTTATTTAGTCTTCCTTCTTGCTACTGAGTTGATTTATCCTGTTGGTGCTGCTGCTGCTGCTGCTGATGATGATAATTTCTTGGCTGACATTAGAACCAGCATTTCCAGGCTTCCATCATTGACTAAGAGCCAACAGCTCTTCAAAATGCTTCAAGGTTTTTGGTGCCATATCAGGATTACTGAGGCACCCAGCTCTATGGACTGAACAAGTCCTAAATTCTAGGCCTTTCCAGTGTGAGGCAGCCAGTATGGGACTGCTCCAACTGCTGAGGTACCCACTCAGCCTCAAGAACAGAGCAGCTACTGAGTTCCCAGCCTCCCAGGTATGATTCAGCTTTTAAAGTAAGCTGATTAATAAATTATATATATACCTTCATTCTGTCAGTTCTGTTCCTCTAGAGAACACCGGATGTGGTAGCACATGCTTATAATCCTAGCACTCGGGAGGCAGAGGCAGGTGGATGTCTGTGAGTTCAAGGAAGGCCAGCCTGGTCTATAGAGTGATTTTCAGGCCAGCTGGGGCTACAGGAGACCCTGTCTCAAAAAGCCAAAAAAAATTGCTGGAATGTTAGATCTGGGCTTCCCAGAATTCTAAGGGACACACAGATGTCCACTTCCTCCAGAGGTTGTCAATCTTTTTTTTTTTATTCTGCATTGACACAAGTGTTTCACTTCTTTTTTTTTAATATACTTTTATTGATGTTTTATGTATTTCATACATCATTTTCAGTTCCATTTAAACATATTACCCTTTCCTTTACCCCCACCCCAACCCAGATTATGTATTCTATGGCTTTTTGAGACAGGCTCTCCGGTCCCGCTGGCATGAAAATCACTCTATAGACCAGGGCTGCGCTTCCTTGAGAACCACAAGACATCCACCTGGCCTCCTCCGAGTGCTAGGATTATAAGGCATGTGCTACCACATGCCGCGTGTTTCCAGAGGAACAGAACTGACAGAATGAACGAGTAAATATATAATTTATTAATCAGCTTACTTTAAAAGCTGAATCATAGCCTGGGAGGCTGGGAAGCCTAGCTGCTCTGTTCTTGAGGCTGAGTGGGTACCTCAGCAGTTGGAGCAGTCCCATACTGGCTGCCTCACACTGGAAAGGCCATAGATTTAGGAACTTGTATCAGTCCATAGAGCTGGGTGCCTCAGTAATCCTGATAGGGCACCAAAAACCTTGAAGCATTTTGAAGAGCTGTTGGCTCTTAGTCAATGATGGAAGCCCATGGAAGTGCTGGTTCTGATGTTAGCNGCTAACATCAGAACCAGCACTTCAGGGCTTCCATCATTGACTAAGAGCCAACAGCTCTTCAAAATGCTTCAAGGTTTTTGGTGCCCTATCAGGATTACTGAGGCACCCAGCTCTATGGACTGAACAAGTCCTAAATCTTGGCCTTTCCAGTGTGAGGCAGCCAGTATGGGACTGCTCCAACTGCTGAGGTACCCACTCAGCCTCAAGAACAGAGCGCTAGTGTTCCCAGCCTCCCAGGTATGATGTCAGCTTTTAAAGTAAGCTGATTAATAATTATATATATTACCTTCATTCTGTCAGTTCTGTTCCTCTGGAGAACACCGGATGTGGTAGCAGTGCTTATATCCTAGCACTCGGAGGAAGAGGCAGGTGGATGTTGTGAGTTCAAGGAAGGCAGCCTGGTCTATAGAGTGCTTTTCATGCCAGCCTGGGCTACGGAGACCTGTCTCAAAAAGCCAAAAAAAAAAAAAAAAAAAAAAAAAAAAAAAAAGAGAGAGAGAGAGAGAACCCTGATTACCATAATGCTTATACTCAGCTACTTTTTATAAAGTCCAAGTTTCCCCCCCAAACCCTGATCAAAACAGTGAAGTTCTGCCCAAAACAATAATCCTCTGCTCTGAAAAAACTTTGGAAAGACTCAGAAAAAGATGCAAGACATGTATGGGAGAATGCAAGACTTGGGTGGGGTGGGTGGCATGGAAAGGGAAATAAGTCTAAATTGGATTGAGAAATGATGTATGATGTATGAAAAAGTATAATAACAATAAAATATTAAAAAAAGAAAAAACAAAGTCCAAGATCCCATTCCAGGAAATGGCGCCTCCCACAGTGGGCAGAGTGGGCAGCCATCTCTCCAGCCCCAACTCTTCTAGACGTTGCTTTAGTCATGGTATTTTATCACAGCAACAGATAATGTATGTAGCTGATCCATTCCCCTATGAAACCTCATGGGCTGGACTTCCATTATCCACAGTTCTCTCTGCTTCTGGTCTTCCAGACTATCACAATGGCCCATTAAGCTCTGCTTACAGCATTCTCAAGGGTTTCTAGCCCAATGTTCCTACTTTAATTAATCTAATCAAGAGTTATACCCCAAAGGCACACCCAGAGGCCACATGATTGAGATTAACCATCACAGCTCTACCCCTTGTTAACTCGAATCCCAAACACATCATTCCAAATCATAGCTTTTCCCGCCTTGTCTCCAAAGTCTTATGTAAGATCTTAATGTCTCTTAGCTTTTAATGCAAAATACAGTCCAACTTCAAAAGTCCCCATAGCCTTTAACAATTTGAGCAGTTTAAAAGCTCAATTCCACATATCATTTGAGACTCAAGACGATCTCTTAACTGTGAGCACCTATAAAATAAAAAAATTAAATACTTTCAGCATATAATGATATAGAATAAACATTCCCATTCTAAATTGGAAGAATTAGGACATAGCAAGAAATGATTAGACCAAAGCAAAACAAAACTCCGTCAGGGAAAACCAAATCCTCAGCTTTGTTCTGGCACCTGGAGCTCATGACGAAATTGTCTTGGCCCCAAAAGCCTTAGGCAGTCCCAACCCTACAGCTCTGCTACCTGCAATATACATATCCTCCTTTTTAGAGCAGCTCTTCTCCATGCCTGCAGTTTTCCTCAGTAGATGTCCCATAGTCTTGGCATCTCCAATGTCCTGGGATTTCCATCGCAATTTAGGATTCGGCTTCACATACACTGGCCTCTCAGGGCCTTTCTGCAGGGACTGCTACCTTGGAGCAGCCTGGCATCAGCTGCTCTCTGAAACTGGAGCAAGAGTCCATGACCCCTTCAATCTTGCATCTTTTATGCCTTCAAAACCAGTACCACATGGCAAGTTTTAAATTCAACTTCACTCAGGTTCTCAGAACATGGGCATAATAGAGCCAGATTCTTGGCCAAATATCACTTCAATATCTCTAATTCAGATCCGAATGTGGTCCTTGCTCCCTGTGGCAGTTTGAATAAAAATGTCCTCCATAGGCTCCAAGTACTTGAATACTTGGCCCTTGTTGATGGCACTGTTTGTGGAGGTTTAAGAGGTGACATAGGCTTGCTGGAAGAAGCATGGAAGTGGGGCGGGTTTTGAGAGTTCATAGCCTTGCCCTATTTCTAGTTTCACTCTCTGCTTCCTGTGCCTGCTTGAAGATGAGTGCTCAGCTTTCTGCTCCAGCTGCCTGCTGCCATGCCCCTCCGTCATGATGAACTCTGATCTCTCTGAAACTATAAGCCAAATAAATGAACTCTTCCTTTTTTAAAAAATATTTTATTCATTTTTATGTATTATATGAGCATACTGCTTGCATATGTGTAAGTGCACCTGTGTCATGCAGTGCTCACAGAGGTCAGAAGAAGGTGTTGGCTCCTCTGGAACTGGAATTACAGATCGTTGTTAGCCATCATGTGGGTGCTGGAAGTCAAACCTGGGTCCCTCCCCTGCAAGAGCAGCCAGTGCTCTTAACCACTGAGCCATCTCTCCAGCCCCAAACTCTTCTAGACGTTGCTTTGGTCATGGTATTTTATCACAGCAACAGATAATGTATGTAGCTGATCCATTCCCCTATGAAACCTCATGGGCTGGACTTCCATTATCCACAGTTCTCTCTGCTTCTGGTCTTCCAGACTATCACAATGGCCCATTAAGCTCTGCTTACAGCATTCTCAAGGGTTTCTAGCCCAATGTTCCAAACTCTTCCACATTCCTCTTACAAACAAATTCCAAGCTGGCAGCTCTCTGTGAGTTCAAGACCAGCCTGGTCTACATAGTGAGTTCCAGCCTAGCTGGGGTTACAGGGAGACCCTGTCTCAAAAAACCCAAATAATGATGATAATAATAATTCCAAAGAACTAAGAGAACCACACCATCAGGTTTATTATGTCAACGATCCCACTCTCCATGCCAATTTTCTGTCTTAAACACTTTTCTGTTACTGTGATAAAATACTGCAACAAAGCTAACTCAAGGGAGGAAGGGTTGGTTTCAGCTCATGTCACAGCAGCAGGACCTTGAGGGAGCTAGTCACTATTGCACCCAGTCAAGAAGCAGAGAGCAGAGCATACTCCTTATACAGTTCAGGATCCCCCACTAGCAAATGGTGCTATACAGTGAATAGGTAGGTCTTCCCACTTCAATTAATCTAAACAAGATTAATATTCCAAAGGCATGCCCTAAGACTCATGTCCCAGGCAGTTCTAGATCTCATTATGTTGACAATTAAGATTAACCATCACAAACAGAAAATAGACTAAGAAAGGTGCTGTTTGCAGAATTGGTTGGTTTCTATATAACTGCAAAAGGGAACTACATTTTAGAAAATTCCGAAAAAAACAATTGATGTTAGATGCGGCATAGTGCATATTTCTTACCAGCCTTGTTTCTCAGAAGTCTCCACATCAAACCTACTTCCAAGGCTGTGGGCCTGGCATCCTGAGAAATGAAAACTACCATGGTAGGTGCCCTCAATTAAAAGGTTAGATAACAGTCACAGGCAGAGTCTTCAATTTTTTCTAAGATTTATTTTTAGTGTGTTGTGTGTGTGTGTGTGTGCACGCACACACGCACGTACACATGTGTACTCATGTGTGTTAAGGTATCTTCAGAGTCCAGAAGAAGAAGTTGGATACCCTGGAGCTAGATAGAGTTACAGGTGGTTGTGAGTCACCAAACAAGGGTGCTAGGAACCAAACTCCTGTTCTCTGCAAAACAGCAAGTGCTCTTATCTGCTGGGCCGTCACTCCAGCCGAAATCCTCAGGTATTTTTACAACAGGTAATCCATCCTTTTACTGGCCCCATCATCCCTGAACAATAGGAATGTTGAAAAGGGATAAACTGGGCTGGAGAGATAGCCTAGCGGTTAAGAGCGCTGACCGCTCTTGCAGAGGACCCGGGTTCGATCCCCAGCACCCACATGGCAGCTGAGAACCGTCTGAAACTCCAGTTCCAGGAGAACTCCAGTTCCAGGGGAATCCGACGACACCCTCTTCTGACCTCCGCGGCATTGCACGACACGGGTGCACAGACTTGCATGCAGACAGTACATTCATACACATACAGAAATAAATAAATTTAAAAAAAAAAGGATAAACTGAGTTCTCAGCCAACAGACAAGCATAAATAAAGCTATCACCCTAGGAAAATCCCCGTCTGGCTTTACTGTGCCGCCTGGCAGCCTGGCTTCCAGTGCCTTTCATGTCTAGGAACCTCTGGTGAGGAGAAGAAAGGTATTAGCTGCAACCTCAGTATTCTTGCTTGCCATATTCTTTTCTGGCTTCATCAAATATCTTTCAAGTTCTTTGTCTATGGAGAAAATACATGTTCTTAAACGCTTCAAACATCATGAGCCAGGAAAAATGTTTTCTTAGATTAGCTTAGACATTTTCTCAGTCTATCTTCTTGTTTTATCCACAGAAAAGGATATGATCAAATGACTTTAAATTGGTTCAGTGATGGTTGGTTAAATATGTAACATGAACTTTGTGGGCCATTAGCACTGACTGTAAGCTTGAGAGCTTTAGATCTAGGTCAGGTATCTTTAACAGCCAAAGTTTGTGCTATGAGATTCCCAAACCCTACTAGCTGGCCCAGAAATTTAATCCAACAAAATTTTAGTACAGTATAAGTTCTCTTAACAAAGTACTGTTTAGCCAGCTAAAATAGATAAACTGACATCCTCTCTCTTTCTCCAAGAGCCACTAATATTAGTGTGCACTGAGAGCTGGCAAGCTGTTCTTTAATAACACAGCTCTTATACAAATTTACTGGAGTGAAATACATTTATTGGGTAATGACTAGCATTTAAAAAATAATGCAGAAAATAAAAATAAATAAAATAAAAAGAAAAAAATGCAGAGCTCCTGAGTTATAGTGTAGAATCATTTATTTGTTCTAAAACATATTTGTGCTTATTATTTAAAACAGTGACATATGGCCACCAAAAAATTCCTCCACAAAATAAAAAAAAAATTCCTCCACAATTCCATAACCTCAGATTATGATAATGAAGTCAAATGCTTTGAGACTATAAAAGTAGATCACTAAAAGCTAAATGATAAGAACTGCTGTCAAATTAGCTATAGCCTATGAAACTGTAAAAGATTAGGAAAGCAAAATTCAAAGCCTAAAATAACTCTGCACTGATATTGTAGTTCTTGCCTCACTATAACAAAACCAAGGTCAGAAATGAAAGGCCAGTGTATGAAAGGTGGGGCTAACACAGGGAAAAGAAGTGATTTCAGAGTACTGATCCACTGAGCTAAGTGAATGCAATTATATATATATGATATATATATATATATATATCATATATATATATCACATAAAAATCAAACCTAAGGGCCTGGTAGTACACACTTTTAATCCCAGCACTCAAGGCAGAGGCAAGTACAAGTGGATCTTTGTGAGCTCAAAGACAGTCTGGTCTATGGAGAGTTCCAGGTAAGCCAGGGCTATGTAGTGAGATCTTGTCTCAAAAAAAAAAAAAAAAAAGTCAAACTTAAGGTATACTTATAAATCTCAATCAAATCTGTTAATAGAATAAACATTTTTTAATGTGGCCAGTTTTTTTTAAATGTGATTAAATAGGATTTGAGAGTTATAAACTCATTAGCATTCACTAATGAAGGAAGGAATCACAAAGCATGCCCTTAATGTGTAAAAAAAAATACAACCATACAGCTAATATTCTGACATGATTAGGGCAAAGAACAAAAATAGTCTTGTGGTCTCATATTAGGAAGAACTACCCACTTATAAGCTGAAGATTCAAAATCAGCCAGAAAAACTAGTTATCTCTGGAGCTTTTCCTGCCTCCCCCTCCTCCAGTGTTGTCTGATCTAACAAAACATGTCACAGTTTTGCTTACTTAAGTGTCAATAAACTCGACCCTAAGCCTCCAGGTCTTGCTTGTTATTGCCAGGATCAACAGAAGGTCTGAGATTCAGTTGGTATTTAATAAATTTTTGTTGAATAAATGACCCTTTATACAGACAAATCAATGTGCTGTCCTAATTTTTCAACTAAAAAGTTAAAATGGAAGGTAATTCTGAACTAAACTGATCCCCGGGTGCTGGGGATCAAATCCAGTGCCTTGTATATGCCAGATGTTCTAGCTTCTCTTCAATCACTGTGACAAAACATTTTGACAAAACAACTCAGGGAGGAAAAGATTTATTCATCTTACCTCTCCCTGGTCATAGTTCATCACTGAGGGAGCCCAAGGTAGGAACTCGGGCCAGGAACCTGGAGGCAGAAGCTGAAGCATGGGCCATGGAGGAGTGCTGCTTACTGGCTTGCTCCCCTGGCCCATGTCCTGGTTCCTTATACGATACAGGACCACCTGCCCAGGGTGGCACTGCCCATGGTCAACTAGGCCCTCCCACATCACTCATCAATCAAGACAATACTCCACAGACATGGCCATGGACCAGTCCAATGGAGGCAATTTCCCAATAGAGGTTCCCTCAACCCAGGTGTATCAAGTTGACACTAAAGTATCCAGGTAAGTACTCTATTACAGTGCTATATACCAACCTGGAGTAACTTTTTAGAAGTGACATATTAATACAAGCAAAGGAGAAATAGGTGTGTCCTAAAATCAAAAATGAAAAATTATTGGAAAGGTGAAAGTTCACAGACTAGTTGAAATGATCATCAAGTCCACTCAACTCACTTTACCTTGTCTCGGGATTTAGTTATGAATCTTCTAGGATTTTTATTCCCTGCCTGGGATTTTTTTTTTTAATATTTAAAACTTCTCCCATACCATGTGTTTTAATCATATCCACCCTGTTCTAGTTCGTTTTTCCATTACTCTGATAAAACACACTGACCACTACCAACTTGGGGAGGAAAGGGTTTATTCAGCTCACATCTCCCAGGTCACAGCTCATCACTCAGGAACCCAAGGTAGGAGGAGCTCAGGGCAGGAACCTGGAGGCAGGAGCTAAAGCACAGGCCGTGGAGGAAGGCTGCTTACTGGCTTGCTCCCGTGGCCCATGCCAGCCTGCTTTCTTATACTGTACACAACAACCTGCCCAGGGGTGGCACCACCCATAGTGGGCTAGGGTCCCACGTTGCTCAACAATCAAGACAATACTCCATATACATGGCCACAGGTCAGTCCAATGGAGCCAATTCCCCAATTGAGGCTCCCTCAACCCAGGTGTGTCAAGTTGACACTAAAGCTATCTAACACCCCAACTTCCTGTCCTTGCTCCCCTACTTGCCCAAGATCTTGCACTTCAAATAAAGTCCCCTTAGAAAAGACAAGTGTGCTGGGCACTGATCTGGAAAATGATGAGGGAAAAGGAGAAAAACTGTTCTGTTCTAAAGGATTTCTTTCTCCTCCAAGGCCATTACATCCCTAATTATCCAAAATAAGAGCATATACACATACCTTCGTGTGTGTGTGTGTGTGTGTGTGTGTGTGTGCAAGTGTAAATAGATTGTTTGAAGTAGATTTCGAGAGTAATATTTTGGACCAAAACTGATAAAACAGGAAGAAAAAAAGTCAGTCACAATCATCCTACACCTACAGTGATTATAATGCTTGGCATGCTCTCTTCCAATTTTCTTTTTTGCACTTCACATGCTACACATGACACAATTTTATAGTTCTAAACTGACAGGCCACGTCATACCTTGTTTTCTTCAACTCCTTCTGCTCCATGAATAATTTTCTATAACTGAATTTTCTATTACAATCTCTAAGTATCAGTGAACTTTTCCTATTGTTCAGTCTTGAGAACTGGGGCCAAATAAGAAGGGATTAGGTCCAGAGGGCTCTGCCCTATGCACAGATCAATGTCCTTATCTCAGAAGCAGGCTATCATGAAGAGTGCTTTGGTTCTAAAACTGGCTCTGACCTGTCGCTCCTCCATTTTCACTCCTGTTCTGCCCTTCTGCCTCTACCATGGGATGTCACAGCATGCAGGTCCTTGCCACGTGCCTGTGGTTTGCCCTTGGGATCCACAAAGTTCAGAACATTGTGCCAAATAAGCCTTTATTCCAAACAACTCAGTTGAACTGTCATAGCATTGCAACATAGTCTAGAACACTAAGCGGCTCTACCTGAATCCTCCAGTCAAGCTTATGAGGTGGGTACTATATGTATTCCCAGAAAATGGTGTGTGGAGGTTTCAGGAAGCCTTAGAAATATAGTTGTTGGTGATGGAGCTCAGGTGTGATTAGGAAAGTCTGTCCCCAGAGCTGGGCTGTTAACAATGTCTTTTACATGAGTCCAAAGGTCTAGGGGAGACATCTAATCACATGTCAGCAGAAACAAATTTCTGAGTTGTAATCTAGGTAGAAAGTAGAAAGTAACAGGTAAGGAGGGAAAAGCAATGGAACGGAGGCCTCTGACAAACAGCATCTCAGTAGATCTCCGAGGATAGGGCAGGACAGTGGAGGCCTCTGACAAACAGCATCTCAGTAGATCTCCGAGGATAGGGCAGGACAGTAGGCAGTGTCTCTGTGGAGCATTCTAACATACTCAGCACTTCAGTCACCTTGGGCTTCCCTGTGGTTCACTGGCCTCCCGACCTCTGCCAAGCAGTCCCTCCTTTTGGGTAGCCCTGCCCTTCACCCCCGCCCCCCAACACAGAGGTTTGGGGAGAGGGGTTGCTGAACCAAGACCCTCATCCTTCGAGGTATTCAATCCTGATCACACCCCTGGGTATACATATTCCCACACTCCCCTTCCAAAGAGAGGTCCACAGAAGCGACGGCCGGTTCTTGGCGCAGAGGCCCTTGGAGGGGTTAGTTGAGCAGTCTGACCTTCCAAACCCTCAGATCAAAGCCCCAGGACCAAGATGCTCTCTTGAGCTCTGCTTTCCAGAGAAAACACCGCCTGGTCTGAACTTGGAGGCTGCCTGGCGAGCTCCGGTAGCCCCTCAAGGTACAGAGCCGGGTCGACTTCAGATCAGTTCTGAGGTGCAGGATCGTCCCAGCCTGCTTCGTCTGGGCTGGGGTCCGGGTCAGGGCCGACTTCCTGGCTGGAGTGTGGAGCCTTGGACGCCGGCGTGGCGCTGAGCCCGCCCTGCCCCGGGGCTCTGCTGACCCAAAGCGCTCCCGCCAGGCGGAGGAAAGGTGCAGGGTGCGCGCAGAGGAGAGGAGAGGAGAGGAGGCCCTTGGGCCCGCCAGGCTGTGCACTGCTCCCACCCGACGGGGAAATCAGGCGAGGGGGCAGATCCTCAGAGAAACTAGACGAGCCAGGGCTTGTGGCGCCACCGCAAAAGAAGAGAGAGAAAGGGGCAGAGCCATGGGCTGGGGTCAGAACTCCTGCGCACCAGTGTGCCCAGAGTCAGAGCCATGGGCAACGCTGTGCCCTAGGGGACCCCTAGATGTCACCGGAAAACAGCATAGTCAGTACGTTAGTTTTAGGGGAATAGAATACAAACCCAAATCTAGGACTTTACAGCCCAGCTTTCTCTGACTAGCACCCCCCTCACCCTTCCTCCACACACTAGATCTTAGTAACCGAGTGTCAGATCTAGAATACAGAGTGCTTTAAGTTCGAGTGTTACCTCTGGCTTGCTTTGGGGTAAAAGCAAATCACTGAAACTTTTCCAGCACATTTCTTCATCTACAACATGGAGTAATTCCTACCCTCAGGACTGTTGTGAGGGGAAATTGAGATAATGTAGCGATAACGTGAATGATTAATAATATAAGCTGTTGTTCATCAGAGATTTAGAGAAAAAGAAACTTGGCTTTCCACCACAATGAAAGCCATCTTTCCCGAGTTATTTTGACAATGCCCTGGGAGAGACCAGGATCCCATTGAACTACCACAAAGTTCTCCCAAAATTGTCTTAAATGAAAATACTTTTATTTCACTGTCGTTAAAAAAACACCCTGCCGGGCTGGAGAGATGACCTAGCGGTTAAGAGCGCCGACTGCTCTTGCAGAGGACCCGGGTTCCATCCCCAGCACCCACATGGCGGCTGAGAACCGTCTTTAACTCCAGTTCCAAGGGAATCCGACGTCCTCTTCTGACCTCCGGGGCATTGCACGACACAGGTACACAAATATACATGCAGACAGTACATTCATACACACACAAAAATAAATAAAATTAAAAAAAAAAGAATAGAAGCCTAAAAGATGAAAAGGAACTTTTGAAAAATCATCAGGTGATAAGAGGAAGTTGGGTTTGGATGCCTGAGGGCAAAGCTGCTCACAAAACTTTGATGCGACTCATTTTGTTCTAGAGGGCACAGTATCTTATCTTACTTTTACACAGTCCCCCCACCCCACAGAGGGCAGATGCCAGGGGAAGAGGAATTTTAGACCTACATGAACATTCTCATAAGGCTTTACAAATACTCCCAGGAGCCATCATTCATGCAACTTACTGGTGGNCCCTAGATGTCACCGGAAAACAGCATAGTCAGTACGTTAGTTTTAGGGGAATAGAATACAAACCCAAATCTAGGACTTTACAGCCCAGCTTTCTCTGACTAGCACCCCCCTCACCCTTCCTCCACACACTAGATCTTAGTAACCGAGTGTCAGATCTAGAATACAGAGTGCTTTAAGTTCGAGTGTTACCTCTGGCTTGCTTTGGGGTAAAAGCAAATCACTGAAACTTTTCCAGCACATTTCTTCATCTACAACATGGAGTAATTCCTACCCTCAGGACTGTTGTGAGGGGAAATTGAGATAATGTAGCGATAACGTGAATGATTAATAATATAAGCTGTTGTTCATCAGAGATTTAGAGAAAAAGAAACTTGGCTTTCCACCACAATGAAAGCCATCTTTCCCGAGTTATTTTGACAATGCCCTGGGAGAGACCAGGATCCCATTGAACTACCACAAAGTTCTCCCAAAATTGTCTTAAATGAAAATACTTTTATTTCACTGTCGTTAATAAACAAAACACCCTGCCGGGCTGGAGAGACCTGAACCTAGGCGTGCTTAAGAGCGACCGACTCATCTTGCCAGAGGACCGGGTTCGATCCCCGCACCCACATGGCGGCTGACGAACCGATCTTTGTAAACTCCCGTTCCACATCCGGAAATCCGACGTACTCTTTGAACCTCCGGGGCATTGAACGAACAGTACAAAATATACATGCAGACAGTACATTTCATCGACATAAAAAAAAAAAAACAAAAAACAAAAAAAACCCTGCCATGTTTTACTAAAGTACATCTGGGGGAAGGGAGCACCGCAAAATCAAACACTGGCTGTTAAAATAATGAGAAGGAAAATGATTAGGAGACACTTGGTGAGAGCATGTAAAACGGGTTCCTGGTTATTTTACTACAGAATCCTTAGAGCCTGGAGTATGTGCATTGTGAGGCAGATAGATCATCACTTCTGGGCTGATCACCAAGCCCATCCTTTACCATGTCCTCACTGGCAGCTTGGACCAACCTCACTTAGGACTTTTAAGCTTTTGTATCTGACCCACGATACTGCAGTGCCAACTTTCTCACTTGTAGAATGCTTGCAAAATCTGGACTTCATAGATCCACAAAATCAAATGCATTGAATGCTTTCGTGCCAGCCACTGGGCTACAGAAACACGGCAAAGGAGTCCCAGACTCTGTGGAGGCAAACACAAACGGGGCGAAAATGCAATCAGCCATTCACTGCACAGCTGTCAGGGTCGAGTCCTAAGCTCCCAAAGGGCAGATAGGGAACACAAAGATTCAAGCCCGGAGCTGTGAAGAATTAGAGAAGGTAAGTCAGGTCCAAACGGGGAAATATTGAGAAGGATAACTGCTGGCACGCATGGCATGCATGGCCAGATGACCTCATTTGTCACTTTTTTTTTTTTTGGTGTTTTTTGGGACAGGGTCTCCCTGGAAATCTGGCTGTCCTGGAACTCACTCTGTAGATCAGGCTGGCCTTGAACTCACAGAGATCCTCCTGCTTCTGCCTCCCAAGTGCTAGGATTAAAGGCATGCGCCACCACACCCAGCAAAAGCCAGAGATTTGAATTTCTAAAAATATTTAATTTCTTGAGCTGAGCATGGTGACACACACCTTTAATCTCAGCACTCAGGAGGCAGAGGCAAGTGGATCTCTGTGAGTTCAAGGCCAGCCTGGTCATAATGGTGAGTTCCTGGCCAGCTGGGGCTACAGGGAGACCCTGTCTAAAAAAATATCATTTCTTAAAAAGTTTTATGTACATGAGTGTATTGCTTGCATGTATGTAAGTGCACCCATGTCATACGATGCCCATGAAGGTCAGAAGACAGCATCAGATCCCCTAGAACTGGAGTTATGGATGGTTGTTAGCTGCCATGTGGGTGCTGGGAATTGAACCCAGGTCCCCTGCAAGAGCAGCCAGTGCTCTTAACTGCTGAGCCATCTCTCCAGCCCCAGAAATTTGAATTTTTTTAATGTGAAATTTCCCAACTTTTAAGTATTGTCTGATAATTCAAATGATTAAGAAAACACAGAACCATCAGAACTCAACTCTCTGCTCTGTGGTAGTGTTTGTCTAGCATGCATAAGGCTCCAATTCAATTTTAACTCTATGAAACAATAATAACAAAACATATTATCCCAGTTCCAGTTTGTAACTTCTGGCCTACAACTATGTGTTTCATCAAGAACTATTTAAATATGAGAACTTAAGAAGATAAAGAAATACTATTTTATAGTAACTGTGGCTCAAGGAACATAAATACCAAGGAAATAATAGTACAACATTCCAAAAGTATTTTAGCATTAGAAGCTGGGGAGATAGCTCAGGAGGTTTGAGAGTTTGTTGTGCAAGCATAAGAACCTGAGTTCAATACCAAGGACACACATAAAAAGATCAGTGTGACTGCATGAGACTTGTCACACCAGCAAAGACAGAGCTTCTTGTCCACCAGTCTAGATCCAGGTTCAGTGAGAGAGCTCAAGAGAATAGGGCAGACAGTGACAGGAGCAGACATTTGATGTGCTACTCTGGCCTCCATGTGCCCACCTGTACACACACATGCACATATACATGCACATACACCACACATACACTATACTACATTACACTATACCACACACATATACACACACCATACATTAAACTACATTAACATTCACACACATACACCATGCACATGCACTACATTTTAACACACACCTCACATATACACTATACTACACCATACACACACATTAATACACTAATATGGTATTAGTATGTCTCTATGAAATGGTTCTTAATGTTCCAATTAAAGTGCTGGGGATTATCATACCAGATCTCAAAGTATGTTATAGGGCTATAGTCATAAAAACAACATGGCATTAGCACAAAAACAGACACATAGATCAATGAAACACAGCAGAAGACCCAAACATGAGTGCATGCTATTTCAGGTACCTGATGTTTGACAAAGGGGCCAAGAACACATACTGGAAGAAAGACAGCATCTTCAGCAAATGGTGATGGCAAAACTGGACCCCCACCTATAGAATGAAACTAGACCTTTATCTTTCATCTTGCACAAAAGTCAACCCCATGCTGGGCACAGTGGCACACACCTTTAATCCCAGCACTGGGGAGGCAGAGGCAGGTGGATCTCTGTGAGTTCAAGGCCAGCCTGGTCTACATAGCATGGTCCAGGCCAGCTGAGCTGGGCCTACAGGGAGACCCTGTCTCAAAAAGACAGAAAAAAAAAAAAAAAACAAAAAAACACCCCAAAATGAAGAAAACAAATGACCCAATAAAAAGATGGGCTGCAGATCTGAACAGAGTTCTCAAAAGAAGAAATGAAAATGGTTAAGAAACACCTTTAAAAGTGGTGAACATCTGGCCGGGCGTGGTGGTGCACGCCTTTAATCCTAGCACTTGGGAGGCAGAGGCAGGCGGATCTTTGTGAGTTCAAGGCCTGCCTGGTCTACAGAGTAAGTTCCAGGACAGCTGGGGCTACAGGGAGACCCTGTCTCAAAAAGACCAAAAAGAAAAAAAAAAAAAAAACAGTGGTCAACATCTGGGCTGGAGAGATGGCTCTTAGCAGTTAAGAGTGCCAACTGCTCTTGCAGAGGACCCGGGTTCGATCCCCAGCACCCACATGGCGGCTGAGAACAGTCTGTAACTCCAATTCCAGGAGAACTCCAGTTCCAGGGGAATCTGAGACCCTCTTCTGACCTCCGCGGCATTGCACAACCTGGGTGCACAAACCTACATGCAGACAGTACATTTATATAAATAAATAAATAAATTAATAAATTAATTAATTAATTAATTAATTAAAAAATTTAAAAATAGTGGTCAACATCCTTAGCAATTAGGGAAACGCAAATCAAAATTACTTTAAGATTTCATCTCATGCCATTCAGATTGGCTAAGATTAAGAGAGCAAATGATACCAAATGCTGGCAAGGGTGTGAGAAAGGGAGAAGGCTGACTGCTGGTGGAATTGCAGACTCTTGCAACTGCTGTGGAAAGCAGTGTGGAGACCTCTTAAAAACTCAAAATGAGCTGGGCGTGGTGGTGCATGCCTTTAATCCTAGCACTTGGGAGGCAGAGGCAGAGGCAGGTGGATCTTTGTGAGTTCAAGGCCAGCCTGGTCTACAGAGTGAGTTCCAGGACAGCTAGGGCTACAGGGAGACCCTGTCTCGAAAAGACCAAAAAAAACCCCTCAAAATGAGGGGCTGGAGAGATGGTTCGGAAGTTAAGTGCACCAGCTGCTCTTGCAGAGGACCCAGGTTCAGTTCCCAGAATCAACATGGAGGCTAATAACCATCGAGATCTCCAGTTCCAGGGGATCCAACACCCTCTTCTGACCTCTGAAGGCCTGGTACAACACAGACACACTTACACACATGCAGACAGTACATGCCTACACATAAAGATAATAATTTTTTTTTGTCTTTTCGAGACAGGGTCTCCCTGTAGCCCCAGCTGTCCTGGAACTCACTCTGTAGACCAGGCTGGCCTTGAACTCACAAAGATCCACCTGCCTCTGCCTCCCAAGTGCTAGGATTGAAGGCGTGCACCACCACACTGGGCTAATAAAATTTTTTTTTAAAAAAATGAAAAATGAACCTACCATGTGATCCAATTATACCACTCCTTGGCATATACTCAAAGGATTCATCCAACTGCAGAAAAACTTATACATCCATGTTTGTTGCTACTCTTTTCACAATAGCTAAGAAATGATAGCAGTTTAAATATGATTGACAAACATATAATGAAAATATGGTAATTTACACAATGGAGTTCTACTCAGTGGTAAAGAAAGGTGAAATCCGGATCCTCTGCAAGAGCAGTCGGCGCTCTTAACTGCTAGGCCATCTCTCTCTGACCTCTGAGGCATTGCACAACATGGGTGCACAAACCTACATGCAGACAGTACATTCATACACAAAAAATGAATAAAATTAAAAAATATATTAAAAAAGAAAGATGAAATTTGCAAGTAAATGGATGGAACTAGAAACTGTTATACTAAGTGAAGTAACACAGACTCAAAAGATGTGACATATGTTCTCTCTCATTTGTGGATCTTAGCACCAAATCCTTATGTACAAGTATACCAATGGCCACTCATCAAAGAAGCAACAGATGGAGTCTAGTATAGAGTTCCACAACTGATCACACACAGAGAATAAGTGTCTGTGAGATGCTTAAACCTAAGTGACACATCAACAATGGAACCTTTACACCTAAGGCTCATAGAACACAGTGGAACAAGGGGTAGAGAGAACACTAATGCAGCTCTCAACTCTTGTCAGCAAAACTTCCTCATGCAACAGAGGATAATGAACACTGAAGGCCACAGCTGGCCAAAGTGTAGAGAATAAGGGACTGCAGAGTGCGTCTCCCTAGACACGACTCCTGTGTTACACCTCACACCTCCCAGAGCTCAGGAGCCATTGTGGAAGAGGGGACAGAAAGATCCTAAGAGCCAGGGTGGTGCATGACCACAAGGAAGCAGAGTCTTCCAGGCCCCTGGGAACTTGCTCATATGAACTTACAGCAATGGTGTTAGTATGCAGAAGACCCATGCAAACTGAATCAGATAAAAACGAGTATAGAGCTGGAGAAATGGACAGGAGGCTCCAACTTTACTTGAGGAACTATTTGACAGCTGATCACAGCTGGGTGAGGGAAAGTTGATCTTCTTTAATGGAATAATTTTTAGATAGGCTGAACAGGCTCCAGTTGATGTGTGTGTACACACTGAGACACTCACTGCTAAGTACACAAAGTCGACTTGATAGGCTTTAACATCTAAGACAGAATGTGTGAAATCCTATGGGTGGGCTATGGGGGGATGCAGATAGGGAGTTCTAAATATGATTAAAATGTAATATATGGAGGGCTGGAGAAGACCCAGGTTTGATTCCCAGCACTCACATGGCAGCTAACAACTGTAACTCCAGTTCCAAGGGAATCCAAAACTCTCTTCTCACCTCCGTGGGCATTGCATGACATGGGTGCACTTACATACACGCAGGCAATACACTTAAAAAAATAGATAGATAGATAGATAGATAGGTAGATAGATAGATAAGTTACTTTAAAATGTATTGTATGAAATTCTTAAAAATTCAATAAAATATACGTTAAAAAAAGATTTTTTTTTATTGATGCTTTGTGTATTTCATACAACATTTTCCAATTCAGTTCAGGCATATATTCCCTTCTCTTCCCCCCACCCCACCCCTACCCATCCCAGATCATGCATTCTGCCATAAGTTTTCTGCATCTTTCTCTGCTTTTTTGTTTTGTGTTTTTATTTTTTTTAATAATAAGTGATAATTTGTGAGTACAAGCATCCTTCATGTAAAACCAATTTGCAAGCAGTTGTGCCCAAACCCACACAGCTCATGGGTCCCACCATCCACCAGGGGGGGCTTGTATGTTCATTAGCTCTCTCCTTGGAGGAATAACCCACGGCTGATGCCACAAGCTTACATCCTCTAATGGTTAGGAGATGTTATAAACCACACGAAGACCCTGCCATACTTAACAGAAGAAAATGTAAATCATGAATTAACATACCATCCAAACATCTGTGTCTATACCAAAGAAACCTACCATAACAATTAGTACTGTTTAAATACCTATATATCTAATTGTGTGTGCTTCATTNATAACCTTTCATCCTACTGATGAAGCACATGCAATTAGTATTTAGGTATTAAACAGTATAATATATAGCCTTTCGATCCTACTAATGAAGCACAAGAATTAGATATATATAGGTATTGTCATGGTTATCCTGGGTGTCAACTTGACTGGACTAAGGGAAAAAAGAGAAAAAGGGTTTCTGATTGGACCACCTCAAACCGGATGGCCCACCAAAATGTGGGTGTTCCTTTGCCGCAGGCAGTATTTAAGGCCGGCAGCGGGAGCTGGCCCCTTTTTCCTTCTTCCTGCGGCTTGCCTCTCTCTCATCTGGTGAGTGTCTTGCTGCTGTGATCAACCTTTCGGTCCCAGCGTGTACTGAGACTGGCAGATCTCCTGGAATCCATTCGGGCCTTCAGCACTAGACTGGGACTTCTGAGACATCCAGCTTCGGACTGAGCAGTTCCCTGGATTCCCGGCCTCTCCAGTTCGGCGCTATTTGAGCTCCGTCACGTGAGCAAAACAATAAATTTTATATAGTATATATTCATCCTGTTGCTTCTGTTTCTTTAGAGAACCCGACTAATACAGATTTTGGTACCAGAAGTGGTTCTAGAGAAACAGAATTGAAAGGATGAATTTCTTTAGTGGGCTTGGTAGCCTCTGGAGCCAGCTCTCCAACCCAATGAAGCCTAGGTTACTGAAGGCTCTCCTGGTGGCATGAAGAGGAATGATAATCCTTGGTGCAGACTATATTTGATCTAATTATGAAGTAGATCCATTTGACTCACCTACTCACCTCTTGTGAGAAGCAAGGAATTTAGCGACTCTATATATAAAACGTTCGAGAAATTGCGGAAAACGCCTGGACAAGCTGGCAGCCCATGAAAGAAAACAGCCAGAACTGACTAGAGACCAAGACATCAGCTCCAGAGAAAGTAGAGTGTTTTGCTTCTCATCCACCTGTGCCCCTTTTCTAAGCCTAGGGAACAATCTGCGGAAGAGGGGGCGTGGTAGAATGTAAGGGCTGCGATTGGGGTTAATGGTGAAACTACAACAATATAGACTGGACACTCATTTGATCAACTTGATTGAAAAAAAAAGATTTTGAAATACTGTCTTCTGACCCCCATCTCTTGAGTTTGGAGGGGGAAACTCAGTGTGCACATATGCTAGTATAATTGCCAATTCCATTTTGAAATTGCTGTCCAAAACTTTACATTCATTTTACCGGATATGTCACCCAATTCTGTTTTGATTTTGAATTCTAAATGACTGAAAATGAAGATACCGAAGGAGTGCCGACAAGGAGCCCAGTGCTGGTCAACCAGCCCGGCCATCACCACGGCTGAGGATACGTCAAGGAAGAAAACAAGAGAATCAGTTGGCTTACTTAGTCAAGTGCTGAAAAAGAGCTGTGATGCAGAGACCAGAGGTTGATGAACCCAAAAGAAAGGGCCTTGAAGGGGAAATGGTCTGGGGGCGTCTCTGTCAGGGTGAACATCAGGGCCAGTCGGGCTGCAACTCTCATTTACCAATACACCTTGTACTTGAGTGTGGTCACTCCCAGCACCAGATGACCCTGCGCCTATTAGTGAAAAAAGGAAACATTTCTTTTAGGGCTGGCTCTCACTCTGATAAGACTGGCTAGGATCAAGAAAACAAATGATACCAAATGCTGGAGAGGTTGTGGGGAAAGGGGAACACTCTTCCACTGCTGGTGGGAATGTAAACTCGTACAGCCACTATGGAAAGCAGTGTGGAGAACCCTTAAAAGACTCAAAATGACTCACCTGACCCAGTCATACCATTCCTGGGTATATACCCACAAGACTCATCCTACCACAGAGATACATGCACAGCCATGTTTATCGCAGTTCTCTTCACAATAGCGAAGAGCTGGAACCAACCCAAATGCCCCTCAACTGAGGAGTGGATAGAGAAAATGTGGTACATCTACACAATGTAGCTCTATGCACGGTAAAGAAAGATGACATCATGAACTTTGCAGGTAAATGGATGGAAGTAGAAGATATTATGTTAAGTGAAGTAATACAGTCCCAGAAAAACAAACGATGAGTGATATCCCTCATCTGTGGATGCTAGCGCCAAATACCTAGTTGTAAGGCAAACTGAGCAACATTAATGTTATGTTCCTCATGATCTGAAAACAATTGTGCTCTTATATTGTGAATCACTTAACAGGTTCTAGAATTAACCTACCATTTATTTTCAGACTTTTGAATTTTGGTATATGGGTGGAGGGTATGTATGCATATTTTAGAGTAATATAAAATCAAAATGGAAAAAAAATATTAACAAAACGAAAATAAAGTAAATGCTAGGCTGGGATGTAGCTCAATGGTAAAGTACATAATTACTAAATAAAACCCCAGCACTAAGATGAATGGAAAAAGAACAACAACAACAACACAAAAAAAAGCTAGTTTGTCATGACATTGTGTCTAACCACAGTATCTATCTTATGGGAGTGCTTCTTAGTATTTCTTATACAAGGCTGCTTGAGCTTTTGTCCAAGCCTTTTCTCTAAAATATTATACAGTAATTAAAAGTATCAGGCTGGTGTAACTTAGCCTTTCTGGATGCTTAACGACCATACTTCATGCCCCTACCAATTTGGCTGAGGGATTTAAGGGATGACTTTGTTCCTTGCCCTCAGAGGTCAACTAAGTCCCAGGGGACTATGCATGGGGGTATCTCTTGAAATGTCCTGCAAATGTGATTCACCAGTCTTCCTGTGCAGGGAGGTCTTGGAGATCCACTAATGGGACTTCAGCCAGTGTAGTTTAAAGGGAGTGCAGCTGCTTACCTAGCACGTACAAGTCCAGGTTTGATCTCCCAGGAAACCACAGAAAAGGCAAAGTGGTGCACAGCAACCCAGTACTCCAGCAGAGATCAGAAGTTCAAGGCCATCTTCCAGCTACTCTGGGACACGTGATACTCTGCTAAAAAAAAAAAAAGCATGGTGTGCCGAGCCTTTTAAAGTCAATCAGGCAGATCTCTGGAGTTTAAGTCCAGCCTGGTTTACAGTGAGTGAGTTCCAGGAACTAGTGGGCTACAGGGAGACCCTGTCTTTGAAAAGACCAAAAAAGAAAAAAAAAAAAAGAGGGAGAGACAGATGAAGGGAGAGATAGAGGAAGGGAGGAAGAGAAAAAAAGAATATAGTAGACAGTGAGAAAAGCATGCTGGACTTCACAAGTCCTTGATGACTTCACTTAGCCCCAGTGCTCAAGGCCCGACCCTGCAGAGCTGTGGACGAAGGAGAGAAGGCCTTGCCACCCACACCGCCTCTGCTCGCTGCACCTGGGGCTCTTTCTGTCTGCTCAGGCTTCCTTAACCGAGTAAGCACATCTGTTTGCTGCATCCCAGATGTCACTACTTCCAGGAAGCCTTCCCCACCCAGGGCCAGGTGAAGCGCCTCCCCCCGCTGTGTAACCCCCAGTGGGGTGACCCCTGGGGAAGAGTCAAGATTCTCATGTTTTAGATTATTTGCCTGTCCAAGTAGCCTGTGAGCTTTTCAGAAATGTTTGTTTAATAAATGCGATAACTAACCCCATTGTGGGCTCTAGAACGACCAAGCTGCCCTCCTCAGAGCCCAGTCTAGGGACTTGCTCTTCATCCCTGGAACCATGCTATTTCATTTTTCTAATCAGACAGGCGAGGTAGAAACCGAGTGTCATAGGTTGTTTCTTATAAATAGTGATCAAAGTGCTTTCCAAGTGCCTTTGGCATAAGACATTCATTCTTTGATCTTCACAGTGATATATTGAGGGGCTATGGTAGAGAGAGGCAGGACGCTAGTTTCCCAACGATCTGAGCGGTCCAAACGAAGATGGAGGATGGAGGAGAGCCGCCATTTGTTGATCTGCCCATAAGTCGACCGCATATGAGTAAGAATTCGAGTATGGAAGAATGGAATCCCTGACATTTCATTTTCTCTGACTCGTAATCAACAGAGGAGATTTGGCTTGTTGGGGTCCTGGAACAGGCCTTCCTATGCAAATCCTGCAGCTTGTGCTCCTTCCCTGGCCGTTTTCCAAGTGAGATACCACCTGACCAGTCCTATTGCCCAGCCTCCGTANAGGGCCTTCCACATGCTAGGCAAGGCTCTACCACTGAGCTACATCTCCAGCCCTCTTTCTTTTTCCCCATCCTCCATTAGAAGCAAGTCACTAAGTTCAGTTTATACTCTAGAGACAAGGAATTGGGCTTCTATTCTGGAGGAAGAAGTAAAGAAAAAATTGTAGGCATACGTTAAAGTCTCAAGAATAATCTTTCAGGGTGGATACTTTGAGGCTACACAAATTCTTCTGAAAGTTTCGCTTCTAATTTTAACATTGGTGCATGAATTTTGCCTGCAGCAGTTATTACTGTGGAGTTCAAGTGGTGATTTTCTCATTCCTTCTACATTTATAATCTGGAGTCCTGGAAGGACATTCTGTCTCTTCAAGTCATTTATTTGTTTATACAATCATTTATATCAGTATGTATTATGGATATTTATTTTATTCTTTGGGATGTAATATAATACTATTGCTATTTTATTGTTCAAGCTGCTCTAGTTTTAGACACTGAGTGACTTTTCACTTTGTTCTGCAGTCTTTTGTTAAGGTAAGATATCATTCTATAGCCCAGGCTAGACTACACTCACTAGGTATCCCAGGCTGGCCTGAACTTCATCAATCCTCCTTCCTTCAGCCTTCCAAATGCTAAGAATAGAGATGTGAACTACTATACCCTGTGGCCTTTTATTTTTCAAATATTTTATTACTCATTTTTTATTTTATGTGTGTGAGTGTACATGTGCATGTGTAAGTGCACTCAGTTGTGCAATACTGGGAAGTCAGACAGAGGGCGTTAGATCCCTTGAAAACTGGAGTTACAAACAGTTGTTAGCCCACCTGTAGTTGTTGGGAATCGAACCTGTGTCCTCTCCAAGAGCAGTCAGTGCTCTTAACTGCTGAGCATCTTCCAGGCCACCCATTGCCTTGAAATATGGCTTCATACATTTAAAGATTTTTGTTCCTCTGTGTGTGTGTGTGTGTGTGTGTGTGTGTGTGTGTTTGTGGTGTTTAGGGGGCATGTTGTGTTTGCTTTTGTTGAGCACTACTTTACTTTCTGTCAGAATAAAGTTCTCCAAACCTAGCATGTATTTTCAGACTTTGCGGCACAGTCCTAGAATGTCTCCTTTCTCAGAGGACTTCCTGGGCACTTAAAATTCCCTGCTGCTGCCAGGCATGGTGGCACAGCCTTTAACCCCAGCACTCAGGAGGCAGAGCAGGTGGATCTCTGTGAGTTCAAGGCCAGCCTGGTCTATAGAGCGAGCTCCAGGCCAGCTGGGACTAAAGGGGAGACAACTATATCTCAAAAATCAAAAAAAAAAAAAAAAAAAAAAAAAAAATTCCCTGCCGCTTTGCTAGTGACTTTGCTCCCAAGGTGATAGAGTCAAGCAGGGCTACCGGCCCTGCCCAGCTCTTATATAACTTTGGGCAACTTAGCCCATGTAAGCCCTAGTGTTCTGGGCTGTAAAACAGGGAATCATAACTGAGCTTCCTTATGGGGAGTTGCAAGGATTAAACATAAACATAGAGATGAAGCCAGCTTCATCAAAGTGAGGCAGGACAGAAAGACAGGAAATTAAGGTGATGGAAGAAGGGAGAGGAACCCTCATCCCAGAGTCTGATTAAGCCCCACCAGCCAAGAAGCAAAAACTCCAGCAAAGTTGGCAGCACCTGCCCTGAAGACTGCTGACACAGAGCTAATACTCCTTTCGCATGCACACATTTTATGTGAAAATAGCCATGACCCAAGCTTAAGATCTGAAGGTATAGGACAGACAAAGCTGTTTGCACTAAAGGTAGCCTGCTTTCCTGTAGCCCTTTGGACTAGACATTTGCCTCCAGATTTTAATCCTATCTGATGTCCCTCAGGAACCACACAATCATAAGATAGTACCTTCAAACTGGACCAAAACCCACATGTGACATTTGTGAAAGCAACGAGTAGAGCCTGTGGCTTCGAGGAGCGCATTCCCACACGCAGGCTTGTTTGACTTTCTTTTGAGCTCTCTTTTTCTTCTAATTACCTTCAAGCCTATGTGAAAATACTGTTAACAAGATCTCCAACTCAGCTTCACGGACCAGCTAGTTCTGAAATGATTTTCCTGGTTTGTTCTGAGTCAAGGTTCCTAAAACTCTGGGGGGACTCCTCAGGTTTCCAAGGGCGACAGTGGGGAGCTGTGCCTACTTTACCCCTCTCCCCGCCCCTGCCGAAGATAGCACTCAACATGTATCCATTGATGGTAATGAAGCTGCTGCTGCTGCTGGTACCACGTGGACTCTGGAAGTGAGCAGTCTGGATGTGTATCCTCAGTAAACTCTGCCTCGATTTCTTATCTAAAAAAATGGGACTAATAATAATGTCTGCGTCACAGAGTTTTTTGAGGACTGAGTCCATATACAGAAAGCACTGAGAACGGATTTGACACACAGGAAGCACTTACTATTAGCTACTATTGTTTCTGTAGTTCTTATTGCCATTAAATCTTGGGCTCTTTTGATGTTAACTGTCCAGTTTCTTTCAACAAGAAGCTATGAAATTTAAAGGCATATCTTATTAACATCATGCAGATTTAGTCCTTAGAAGAAATAACATCAAATTTATAACTACTGCGCTCCCCAGCATATGCTGCTGACATTTTCTCCTCCAAGGTTTATTGACAAATGGCTCAGATGGACTTTCTCAATTCCTTCCTGTCCCACACTACTCTCTTTGAATCCAACTTTAGCTGGTCATCTGGTACAACCTTCAGATTCTGCCATATCCACAAACCACTTAGCTTATTATTTGTTCAACATTTTAATAAACTGGTTTTTAAAAACATGACTGTCCCATTTAATCTAATCCTCACCAATGATAAGCACAGAGTTAGAGAGCTCTGATGACATTGACAAATGCCACTTGTCATTGGATGGAGTCTACTCTCACCATGGTTTGCTGGGAATAGAAGCAGGATGGAAGGGGCCATGAGAGAAACCCAGGCTTTCAGTCTTCACCAAAATAAGACAATGGTCCCAAAAGCAAGTGCTCCTAACAGCAAAGGGCATGTGTCTGCTCAATATTATCAACTACTAAGGCTCCTGAGGACCGCAATGATGAAATGCAAGGTGGCAGAGAAGAGCAGGCATGCGGGTTGTTCAATGAGTGAAGTCTACAGGGTGGGAGCAGGCAATAGGCATTCAGGGAGCAACGGGGCAATCTTTAGAAAGCCTTGGGGCTTCTCAGAGGGTCTCTGGTTGAGGTATCACTCACAATAAGAAAGGCAAAGTCCTTTCCTGTAAAGCTTTTAAATTAAACTTGTATGAGGCTCCTCATTTATTTTCTGACCTGTGCACAAGATCCAGTTGGCTAAAAACAGTGAGTGGCTCACACCAGAGTTCCTCACTGCCAAGCTGGAACTAAGTCATCTGATTTTCTGAGAAATCAGGAGAGAGAGAGGCAAGAAGTAATAGCCAAATCCCCAGACAAGCCAGTGTTAGCTGGTGCAATAAAAGAGTTCCTGTTTTAAGCTTTCCAAGGAGAGTAACTTTTGTTTCGTTTCTGCTTTCCTCAGCCTTCTCTGCTCAGTTCAACAGACACCCACTCTGTTTTATGAAGGAAGTACTGCCCAATTGTAGAATGACAAGTAAAAGCCAATTCACTTTCACCTGACCCATCAACCAATCAGAATTCCCCTCATACATTCAAATTAGCCCAATCAAATTAGTTCCAGTTGGATTCCTAATTTACATGTGGGTGGGGCCAAATTGGTCCATTCTCAGAATATAAAAAGCTCTACTCCAAGGGTGCTATTTGGCAGCTCATGTTCAAGTCCCCTCCCAGCTGCAGGGAGCTGTTTCTGTACTTCTCAGTAAACTTTGCTTGCATGCCCTTCTACTGTCCTAACTAGTCATTCTTGGAGCTTGTGAGACAATAAACTGGGCTCTGATGCAACATTGTAACATTTGGACATATTGACCTAGAGCTCAAGATAGCACCAGGCTTGAGAAACAGAGAGTCCTAGTGCCCTACAGTAACAGGAGTTGTGGGCATGGATGATCTCATCCAGGAAGAAGAAGAGAAAGCAAGGGGTAATCCCGAAAAAGCAAGTAAAAAAAGAAAGTGCATAATAACAGCCCTCCAATATGCTGCCATATGCTCGCCAGGCACTCGGGAGGCTGGGCATATTGCCTTGAGCACTGGGCTACATGTGAGCCTTGTCTCAAAAAGAAAAAAAAAATGAGGGTCAGGCATGGTGGCGCATACCTTAATCTCAGTATTTGAGACAGACAGATGGATCTCTGTGAGAATAAAGCCAGCTGGTCTACTAGTGTGGGTTCCAAGCACAGCTGGGGCTACGGGGAGAACCTGACTCAAAAGCAGTGGAAGGCCGGTCAGGGGAGAAACAGGAAGGAAAAAAAAGAGAAAGAAAATCGTTTCATAGTGCTAGTCATTTTGAAGTGGTACAATTTGTGATTATTTAATTTAGTTCTAATGTGACGGCCATCACCATTGTTTAATTCCTGATATTTTCATCATCCCCAAATAGGACATTTATACCAATTAAACTCCTCTGACCTACCCCAGTACTAACAAACACTAATCTTTCTGTCTCTATGGGTTTGCCTATTCTAGATACTTCATGATGTAATGGGTGACCTTCTGTCACATTTGCATATTTTAAGGGTCACTGTGTTGTAGTCTGTATTTGCTTTTCATTCCCCTTTTATCCTTTTGGTTGTGAGTCTGAACTTTCTTTTCTTTTTTTTTTTTTTTTTTTGGTCTTTTCAAGGACAGTGTCTCCCTGTAGTCCCAGCTATCCTGGAACTCACTCTGTAGACCGGCTGGCCTTGAACTCACGAAGATCCGCCTGCCTCTGCCTCTGCTCCCAAGTGCTAGGATTAAAAGGTATGCGCCACCACGCCCGGCATGAGTCTGAACTTTCATAGCTAAGCCCTTTCTCCAGCCCTTCATTCCCCTTTTATTTTTAGATGTATTTACTTTATATTATGTGTATGAGTGTTTTCCCTGCACTATGTATGTGTTCACATTCATTGCAGTGCCTGTGAAGGTCAGAAGAGGGCATGGAATCTGTGTAACTTGAGTTTCCCATGGTTGATAGTCAATATGTAGGAGTTGGGGCTGAAGGAGGTCTCTGCCAGCGCGGCTCAGAGCAGCACGTGGTGATTTTTACTACTGACCCATCTTTCCAGCCCTTCATTCCATTTTTTCCCCTCTTTTCACAACAAAACAAAACAATAAAAAATGACAATGATAAAACAAAGCAAAAAAAAAAAAGAGGGGGCAGGGATGAATTTCCATTTCTTTTCTTGGTGAAATAAAGAATCAATCTTGGGGCTGGAGTGAATGGCTTAGAGGTTAAGAACACCGACTGCTCTTGCAGAGGGACCCAGGTTCTGTTGCCAGCACCTACATAGCGGCTGAGAACCATTTTAGGCCAGGCGTGGTGGGCACAGGCCTTTAATCCCAGCACTTAGGGAAGCAGAGGCAAGCAGATCTCTATGAGTTCAAGGCGCGGCTTGGTCGACATAGTGAGTCCAGGACAGCTGGGACTAAAGGAGACCCTGTCTCAAAAAAAAAAAGATGCAATCTACAGGGCTTGGAATATAATACTCCCCCCCCCTTTTATTTTCTGTTCTTACTCTTTCAGGGCTAACAGAAAGGTAAGTGTTACTGTCCGGTCCAGGAAGCCTTTAGTTCTCAGGTGAGAAAGAGTCTAGTTAATCTGGGTGGGGTGGGGTCTCATCCCTTAAACTGCCTAGTCAATTTCCTGAAGTACAGTTTCTCAGGCCTTACTAATACTTATTTTGGTTATACTTTCCTTTTGGATGTTTAGTCCACACAGTTAGCCCAATTAACCAGGTTTTGTTTTCTCAAGGTCAGTTGAGAGATCTGGTCCTCAGGGTCACTCAGTGGGGGTTTTTTTTGGGGGGGGAGCCCCTGGCTCCTTTTGCTTTTCATTTACCAATTCCATCCACTTGAGGACAGTCAGGTCTTGTCTAGACCAGCTTCCCCTTTTGAAGCATGAACAGATTTCTTTTTATGGACTGGAAAACTCTAATTCACTCTTTCTTGTCTTCCTTCCTTCCTTTTCCTCTTTTTTTCTTTCAATGTCTTTCTATGTCACCCAGGCTGGCCTTGAACTCAAGATCCTCCTGCCTCAGCCTCCTGGGTGCTGGTGTACGTGCCACCCCTCTCTTCTCTTTTTTTTTTTTTTTTTTCTGGTCTTTTTGAGACAGGGTCTCCCTGTAGCCCCAGCTGTCCTGGAACTCACATTGTAGACCAGGCTGGCCTTGAACTCACAAAGATCCGCCTGCCTCTGCCTCCCAAGTGCTAGGATTAAAGGCGAGCACCACCATGCCCGGCTGAAAGCTCGATCTTTAAACAGAATCTGAGGAGGAGTCAGCCCAGTGAGGTGCAGCAGGCAAAGGACGTTCTAACCCAGGTAGGGAGTCCACCCAGGCATGGTGGCACAGGCCTTTAATCCCTGTACTCGGAAAGCAGAGGGAGGCAGATCTCTGTGAGTTCAACACTAGCCTGGTCTACATAGCAAGTTCTAGGCCAGCTGTGTCTACAGGGAGACACTATCTCAAAAAGACCCCCCCCCCAAAAAAACCCCCACCTGAGTGACCCCTGAGGACCAGATTCTCAACTGACCTTGAGAAAACAAAAACCTTGGTTAATGTGGGCTAACTGTGTGGACGTAAACATCCAAAAGGAAAGTATAACCAGAAATAAGTAATTAGTAAGGCCTGAGAAACTGTACTTCAGGAAATTGACTAGGCAGTTTAGGGATGAGACCCCACCCCACCCCAGATTAACTAGACTCTTTCTCAGCTGAGAACTCAAGGCTTCCTGGACCGGCCAGTACACACTTACCTTTCTGATAGCCCTGAAAGAGTAAGAACAGAAAATAAAAGGGGGGGGGGGAGTATTATATTCCAAGCCCTGTAGATTGATTCTTTTTTTTTTTTGAGACAGGGTCTCCCTTTAGTCCCAGCTGTCCTGGAGCTCACTATGTCGACCAAGCCGGCCTTGAACTCATAGAGATCTGCTTGCCTCTGCTTCCCAAGTGCTGGGATTAAAGGCCTGTGCCACCACGCCTGGCCTAAAATGGTTCTCAGCCGCTATGTAGGTGCTGGCAACAGAACCTGGGTCCTCTGCAAGAGCAGTCGGTGTTCTTAACCTCTAAGCCATCACTCCAGCCCCAAGATTGATTCTTTATTTCACCAGAAAAGAAATGGAAATTCATTCCTGCCCCCTCTTTTTTTTTTTGCTTTGTTTTATCATTGTCATTTTTTATTGTTTTTGTTTTGTTGTGAAAAGAGGGGAAAAAATGGAATGAAGGGCTGGAAAGATGGGTCAGTAGTAAAAATCACCACGTGCTGCTCTGAGCCGCGCTGGCAGAGACCTCCTTCAGCCCCAACTCCTACATATTGACTATCAACCATGGGAAACTCAAGTTACACAGATTCCATTGCCCTCTTCTGACCTTCACAGGCACTGCATGAATGTGAACACATACATGAGTGCAGGGAAAACACTCATACACATAATATAAAAGTAAATACATCTAAAAATAAAAGGGGAATGAAGGGCTGGAGAAAGGGCTTAGCTATGAAAGTTCAGACTCATGCCGGGCGTGGTGGCGCATACCTTTAATCCTAGCACTTGGGAGGCAGAGGCAGAGGCAGGCGGATCTTCGTGAGTTCAAGGCCAGCCTGGTCTACAGAGTGAGTTCCAGGATAGCTGGGACTACAGGGAGACACTGTCTTGAAAAAGTACCAAAAAAAAAAAAAAAAAAAGAAAAGAAAGTTCAGACTCACAACCAAAAGGATAAAAGGGGAATGAAAAGCAAATACAGACTACAACACAGTGACCCTTAAAATATGCAAATGTGACAGAAGGTCACCCATTACATCATGAAGTATCTAGAATAGGCAAACCCATAGAGACAGAAAGATTAGTGTTTGTTAGTACTGGGGTAGGTCAGAGGAGTTTAATTGGTATAAATGTCCTATTTGGGATGATGAAAATATTCAGGAATTAAACAATGGTGATGGCCGTACAACATTAGAACTAAATTAAATATCACCAAATTGTACCCTTCAAAATGACTAGCACTATGAACGATTTTCTTTCTCTTTTTTTTTCCCTTCCTTTTCTCCCTGACACGCCTTCCACTGCTTTTTGAGTCAGGTTCTCCCCGTAGCCCCAGCTGGCTTGGAACCCACTACGTAGACCAGGCTGGCTTCATTCTCACAGAGATCCATCTGTCTGTCTCAAATACTGAGATTAAAGGTATGCGCCACCATGCCTGACCCTCATTTTTTTTTTCTTTTTTGAGACAAGGTCTCACTATGTAGCCCAGGCTAGCCTGCAAATATCTGCCCACCTCAGCCTCCAGAGTGCTGGGATTATGAGCATGCATCATTGGGCCAGCTCATGATTTTATATTATGCGACTTTTACTACAATCTTTTTAAATACCTTGCTTTTCTCGGGGATTAACCCTTGCTTTCTCTCTCTTCTTCCTGGATGAGATCATCCATGCCCACAACTCCTGTTACTGTAGGGCACTAGGACTCTCTGTTTCTCAAGCCTGGTGCTATCTTGAGCTCTAGGTCAATATGTCCAAATGTTACAATGTTGCATCAGAGCCCAGTTTATTGTCTCACAAGCTCCAAGAATGACTAGTTAGGACAGTAGAAGGGCATGCAAGCAAAGTTTACTGAGAAGTACAGAAACAGCTCCCTGCAGCTGGGAGGGGACTTGAACATGAGCTGCCAAATAGCACCCTTGGAGTAGAGCTTTTTATATTCTGAGAATGGACCAATTTGGCCCCACCCACATGTAAATTAGGAATCCAACTGGAACTAATTTGATTGGGCTAATTTGAATGTATGAGGGGAATTCTGATTGGTTGATGGGTCAGGTGAAAGTGAATTGGCTTTTACTTGTCATTCTACAATTGGGCAGTACTTCCTTCATAAAACAGAGTGGGTGTCTGTTGAACTGAGCAGAGAAGGCTGAGGAAAGCAGAAACGAAACAAAAGTTACTCTCCTTGGAAAGCTTAAAACAGGAACTCTTTTATTGCACCAGCTAACACTGGCTTGTCTGGGGATTTGGCTATTACTTCTTGCCTCTCTCTCTCCTGATTTCTCAGAAAATCAGATGACTTAGTTCCAGCTTGGCAGTGAGGAACTCTGGTGTGAGCCACTCACTGTTTTTAGCCAACTGGATCTTGTGCACGAGGTCAGAATAAATGAGGAGCCTCATACAGAGTTTATTTTAAAAGCTTTACAGGAAAAGGACTTTGCCTTCTTATTGTGAGTGATACCTCAACCAGAGACCCTCTGAGAAGCCCCAAGGCTTTCTAAAGATTGCCCCGTTGCTCCCTGAATGCCTATTGCCTGCTCCCACCCTGTAGACTTCACTCATTGAACAACCCGCATGCCTGCTCTTCTCTGCCACCTTGCATTTCATCATTGCGGTCCTCAGGAGCCTTAGTAGTTGATAATATTGAGCAGACACATGCCCTTTGCTGTTAGGAGCACTTGCTTTTGGGACCATTGTCTTATTTTGGTGAAGACTGAAAGCCTGGGTTTCTCTCATGGCCCCTTCCATCCTGCTTCTATTCCCAGCAAACCATGGTGAGAGTAGACTCCATCCAATGACAAGTGGCATTTGTCAATGTCATCAGAGCTCTCTAACTCTGTGCTTATCATTGGTGAGGATTAGATTAAATGGGACAGTCATGTTTTTAAAAACCAGTTTATTAAAATGTTGAACAAATAATAAGCTAAGTGGTTTGTGGATATGGCAGAATCTGAAGGTTGTACCAGATGACCAGCTAAAGTTGGATTCAAAGAGAGTAGTGTGGGACAGGAAGGAATTGAGAAAGTCCATCTGAGCCATTTGTCAATAAACCTTGGAGGAGAAAATGTCAGCAGCATATGCTGGGGAGCGCAGTAGTTATAAATTTGATGTTATTTCTTCTAAGGACTAAATCTGCATGATGTTAATAAGATATGCCTTTAAATTTCATAGCTTCTTGTTGAAAGAAACTGGACAGTTAACATCAAAAGAGCCCAAGATTTAATGGCAATAAGAACTACAGAAACAATAGTAGCTAATAGTAAGTGCTTCCTGTGTGTCAAATCCGTTCTCAGTGCTTTCTGTATATGGACTCAGTCCTCAAAAAACTCTGTGACGCAGACATTATTATTAGTCCCATTTTTTTAGATAAGAAATCGAGGCAGAGTTTACTGAGGATACACATCCAGACTGCTCACTTCCAGAGTCCACGTGGTACCAGCAGCAGCAGCAGCTTCATTACCATCAATGGATACATGTTGAGTGCTATCTTCGGCAGGGGCGGGGAGAGGGGTAAAGTAGGCACAGCTCCCCACTGTCGCCCTTGGAAACCTGAGGAGTCCCCCCAGAGTTTTAGGAACCTTGACTCAGAACAAACCAGGAAAATCATTTCAGAACTAGCTGGTCCGTGAAGCTGAGTTGGAGATCTTGTTAACAGTATTTTCACATAGGCTTGAAGGTAATTAGAAGAAAAAGAGAGCTCAAAAGAAAGTCAAACAAGCCTGCGTGTGGGAATGCGCTCCTCGAAGCCACAGGCTCTACTCGTTGCTTTCACAAATGTCACATGTGGGTTTTGGTCCAGTTTGAAGGTACTATCTTATGATTGTGTGGTTCCTGAGGGACATCAGATAGGATTAAAATCTGGAGGCAAATGTCTAGTCCAAAGGGCTACAGGAAAGCAGGCTACCTTTAGTGCAAACAGCTTTGTCTGTCCTATACCTTCAGATCTTAAGCTTGGGTCATGGCTATTTTCACATAAAATGTGTGCATGCGAAAGGAGTATTAGCTCTGTGTCAGCAGTCTTCAGGGCAGGTGCTGCCAACTTTGCTGGAGTTTTTGCTTCTTGGCTGGCAAGAGGCTTCAATCAGACTCTGGGATGAGGGTTCCTCTCCCTTCTTCCATCACCTTAATTTCCCTGTCTTTCTGTCCTGCCTCACTTTGATGAAGCTGGCTTCATCTCTATGTTTATGTTTAATCCTTGCAACTCCCCATAAGGAAGCTCAGTTATGATTCCCTGTTTTACAGCCCAGAACACTAGGGCTTACATGGGCTAAGTTGCCCAAAGTTATATAAGAGCTGGGCAGGGCCGGTAGCCCTGCTTGACTCTATCACCTTGGGAGCAAAGTCACTAGCAAAGCGGCAGGGAATTTTTTTTTTTTTTTTTTTTTTGAGACAGGGTCTCCCTGTAGCCCCAGCTGTCCTGGAACTCGCTCTGTTGACCAGGNTTTTTTTGATTTTTGAGATAGTGTCTCCCTTTAGTCCCAGCTGGCCTGGAGCTCGCTCTATAGACCAGGCTGGCCTTGAACTCACAGAGATCCACCTGCCTCTGCCTCCTGAGTGCTGGGGTTAAAGGCTGTGCCACCATGCCTGGCAGCAGCAGGGAATTTTAAGTGCCCAGGAAGTCCTCTGAGAAAGGAGACATTCTAGGACTGTGCCGCAAAGTCTGAAAATACATGCTAGGTTTGGAGAACTTTATTCTGACAGAAAGTAAAGTAGTGCTCAACAAAAGCAAACACAACATGCCCCCTAAACACACACACACACACACACACACACACACACACACACACACACAGAGGAACAAAAATCTTTAAATGTATGAAGCCATATTTCAAGGCAATAGGGTGGGCTGGTGAGATGGCTCAGCAGTTAAGAGCACTGACTGCTCTTGGAGAGGACACAGGTTCGATTCCCAACAACTACAGGGTGGCTAACAACTGTTTGTAACTCCAGTTTCAAGGGATCTAACGCCCTCTTCTGACTTCCCCAGGTATTGCACAACATGAGTGCACTTACACATGCAGATAGTACACTCACACACATAAAATAAAAAATGAGTAAATAAAATATTTGAAAAATAAAAGGCCACAGGGTATAGTAGTTCACATCTCTATTCTTAGCATTTGGAAGGCTGAGGAAGGAGGATTGATGGAAGTTCAAGGCCAGCCTGGGATACCTAGTGAGTGTAGTCTAGCCTGGGCTATAGAATGATATCTTACCTTAACAAAAGACTGCAGAACAAAGTGAAAAGTCACTCAGTGTCTAAAACTAGAGCAGCTTGAACAATAAAATAGCAATAGTATTATATTACATCCCAAAGAATAAAATAAATATCCATAATACATACTGATATAAATGATTGTATAAACAAATAAATGACTTGAAGAGACAGAATGTCCTTCCAGGACTCCAGATTATAAATGTAGAAGGAATGAGAAAATCACCACTTGAACTCCACAGTAATAACTGCTGCAGGCAAAATTCATGCACCAATGTTAAAATTAGAAGCGAAACTTTCAGAAGAATTTGTGTAGCCTCAAAGTATCCACCCTGAAAGATTATTCTTGAGACTTTAACGTATGCCTACAATTTTTTCTTTACTTCTTCCTCCAGAATAGAAGCCCAATTCCTTGTCTCTAGAGTATAAACTGAACTTAGTGACTTGCTTCTAATGGAGGATGGGGAAAAAGAAAGAGGGCTGGAGATGTAGCTCAGTGGTAGAGCACTTGCCTAGCATGTGCAAGGCCCTTGGTTCCAACCTCTCTCTCTCTCTCTACAGAGAGAGAGAGAAAGAGAGAGAGAGATAGTAACTTAGAGTTTAAAATGTGGTACCCAGAGGACTCCAGCTCAAACAAGTCAATAAGGTCAATATCATCTGTCACGCTGATACCCTGTAACTGCAATGTCAGTACTGCGAGAAAGGCCCTTCCCCTCAAGGTAATGAAAAGTGAGGAAACCCCGAGAAACTATCAGACTAGAGCAGAAAAAGTAGGAAAACAACTAAGCAGTGCCACTAAGTGGTATCCTGGCTTGGATTCTGAGACAGAACGGAAGTTGTTAGCAGGGAGACTAGTGTGATCTAAATAGTCTGTAGTTAGCAGCCTCACATCAACTAAGCATGGTAGCATATATCTATAATCCTGGCACTTAGTAGGCTGAGGTAAGAAAATTATAAGTTCAGATGGCCTAGCGGTCAAGAGCGCCGACCGCTCTTGCAGAGGACCCGGGATCGATCCCCAGCACCCACATGGCGGCTGAGAACCGTCTGAAACTCCAGTTCCAGGAGAACTCCAGCTCCAGGGGAATCCGACACCCACTTCTGACCTCCGCGGCATTGCACGACACGGGTGCACAGACTTGCATGCAGACAGTACATTCGTACACATACAGAAATAAATAAAATTAATTTAAAAAATTAAAAAAAAAAAAAGAAAATTATAAGTTCAAAGCCAGCCTGGGCTATATAGCTATAAGAGCTAAGGATGTAACTCAAAGCACTGTGTTAAATCCCCAGTATTGAAAAAAAAGGAAAGAAGTCTCATATTCTCGGATCAATACTAGTCTTTCAGGCTTTGTAATAGAACTCTAGCTATGTTAGAGAGCTAGGAATGTAGCTCAGTGGTAGAGCACTTGCCTAGCATGTGCAAGGCCCTTGCTTTCATCCCTAGGACTAGAGAGGGAGAAGAGTCAGTTTTGCTATTACTGTGATCAAAACATGGACTAGAAACAAGAGCAGGAAGGTTTGCCTTGGCTCCTGGTTTCAGAGGGTCCTGGTCACAATTCCTTAGTCCCATGTAATGGCTCAGAACAGCAGCCACAGAAGTGTGTGATGAAGGAGTTTTTCTACCTTGTCGCAGTCGAGAAGTGGACAGGAGGACAAGAGGGGCTGGGGACAAAGTACCCCAAAAACCTGACTCTGGTGATCTACTTCCTCCTTCTGCCTTCTGCCTCTGAAAATTTCCAGAATTTCTCCAAACAGCGCTGTTAGCTGCGGAGCAGGCCTCCAATCCACAAGCCTTTGGGAGAGGAGACTTCATGCCCCAATCATAGCAGCCACAGCAAACCTATTGGAAGTACCTGACATTTCTTTTTTGTTTGTTTGTTTTTTTAAGACAGGGTCTCCCTTTAGTCCCAGCTGTCCTGGAGCTCACTATGTAGACCAGGCTGGCCTTAAACTCACAGAGATCTGCCTGCCTCTTCTTTGTGAGTGCTGGGATTAAAGGTGTGTGCTACCACACCTGGCTTCTTTGCCACCATGTGGGTGTTGAGAATTGAACCCAGGTCCTCTGCAAGAGCAGTCAGTGCTCTTAACCACTGAGCCATCTCTCCAGCCCCAGAACCTGACATTTCTAGGTTGTTTTCTACCTGCCTGATACTTGAATGTGTTTGTTTCCTCATTATATCCTTCACTCACCAGACTTGTGATTTTTCTCTTTTAGTCTTTGAAAAGCTGGAAGGGAATTAGAGAATACAGGTAGCAAGGTTAGGGCATGTAGACAAGTCCAGTGGATGGATGGTAAAACCCAAGAAAATCAGAATAAATAGGGACTCTGTTAATAATGTATCATTATTAGTTCATTAGCTTTCAACCATGTCCTATGATAACATGAGATATTAATAACAGAAAAAATAGATGTGAAGTATGTAGGGATTTTCTGAGCCATTTTCTCAATTTTTCTTAAAGTTATTTTCTACTGTTTAGTCTACTATTTAGTCATTCATAAGAGAAACTGTCCCATCTGCGTGAAGCAAACAGAGCACAGAGTACCCCAGTGGTCACACATAGCTGCCCTAGTGTGGTTTGCCTCCAAGGGACTTGGAGAGTGTCCAGAGAGAATGTAGAAGAGGCACGGAGGAAATAAAGGGCCTGATGGAGGGCACAGGCCCATCCATGGGGAAATAGAAGAAGGACGGGGTCGGATGAAAGAGGAGAGACACTGTGCTCTAAGCAGACTCTTTCCCTCGCCTGCCTCCTGCCTGGCCCTCTCCTGACTCCTGACCCCTCACCCTGCTGTTCCTGCGGGCACTTGTTCCCTTCTCACAGGCTGGAGGACTGTGCTAGATACTCTGTCCCCCCAGGTTCACTGCTCTTTTTCACCCTGTCTCTGGCTCCTCTGGGCGTAGGCCAGTGGTGTCCACGGGGCAGTAGCACTGAGAAGGGAGAAGAGTGGGCTTGGAGTCCTTAGGCCCTTTATCTATCAACGTATCCCTGGCTGACCATGTCTCTGGAGAAGCTGTGGTTCCAGCCAGTCAGCTGACCCTGCAGCTTTTCTCACTGGCTGGGGAGACTGCCCGCCTGTTCTTGCCCTGCCAGGGCCCCCGACAGTGGAAAGCAATCAGGCACTACCTGTTCCTTCATGCTTTCCTCGAACCCTGCCCGTGACTTAGCAAGTCCTCCCACTATTTCCTTGCTAATTACTTGGTGAGTTTGCCATCAGTTCCCAGCAGAGGCAGCAGCTGTGGGAGCAAGTGCCTTCCTCACTATTGTTACTGTCTACTCTTTTTCTTCCTCCCAAGACCATAACCCAGAAGGGCAGAGGTTTTGTATATTTCCGTTCGCCATGGTACAGACTGTAAATAGCTGTATTTCTTCTGCCTCATATGGTTGTCACTAGCTACGGGTGGCACTTGAAATGTGAATAGTGAGAATGAAAAGAATGATTTTTTTTTTTTTTAAAGACAGGTCTCACTTTGCAGCCCAGGCCGGCCTCACCATGATTCCTTCTGCCTTACTTCCCTGGTGCTGGGACTGCAATCCTGCACCACCTGGCCTGGTTTAAATCTTGGCATGTGCGTTGCTCCTATGCTAATGGCTCTGTCTAAGGACACACCTCCATTTTACAGCAATTGGATCTCTTCTAAAGTTCACAACAGGGGTTAAGACCATTGCTCAGGGCCGAGGCAGCTAAAGTAACTACATAGTTCTGGAGATTTCTTTCGTCCTGGGGACCTGAGATGCTAGGCTTTCCTCTCTTCTCTCTGGACAGCATACTTGAACGTGTATGTCCTACATTTCAGCATTTCCATTTTAATGTGATAAAACAGTTCCAGTGTGCTCAGAAGGCCTTAAAAACTTGCAGAGTTCTGGCCCCTGGCCAAGGGAGCCTCCAGCTGCTGACTGGCCCTGCCTGGAAAGCCAACTTGGAAGAGACGAAAATGTCCTAATCCTCTTCCAAACCACTCTAAGTAGGTTTATCCAGTGACCTGTAAAACGAAATTAGTAAAGGGACACTTTAATTCCAGCTCGTTAGAGAGCTTCTAAAATCTGAGAAAGCTGACACGGCAAATTCTGTGCTGGGGAGGGCAGCAGTGGGGGTTGAAAGCACATCCTGTCTTCAAAAGTAAAATGCCCTTGCTTTTCAATGACTTTTCGATGGTAATTCGGTGCACAGAAGACTTTTCTAGAGCTTTCTTAGGAGTATCAGTAGAGATAGGAATCAATTTAAGAACAAGATAGCAGCCGGACAAGGTCAAGTGATTCTTCCCAGGCCCTGGCAAATGCAGCTGAGCGGGGGTCCGGCTGCAGCAGGGCCTACTCCTGCAGTCCTTATGACTTACCCTGGGCTGGCCTATTGCACAATGTCAGGAAACCGTCCATGTGAACTCCTGGCCACGGACGCACAGGCTCTGGTTCTGATTCCTCAGCTCTTCTCTAATGCATGTTTCCCTTTCCCATAATGTCATCTGGAAGCAATTCTTCCCAACAGCTGGATCTGCTTTCACAATTGGTAAACATGTAAAATGGAAGGCTGAGGAAGAGGCAGAGACTCCACAGAGGAGGCTCTTTGCCACCAGCTTGGCTTTAGTTCTGAGGCTTATCTGGGGTCTCTGCACAAGCCTCATCAAAACCTGAGTGTCTTCAAACAGGCAACCCGCCCTGCATTCCGGCCTTCAGAGGGTCAACATGTTCTCTGGGGGAGAAATTTTCTGAATGCTTTGCAGATAAAATTGATCAGATGCAGGCCAGATTGCCAGCTGCCAAGATCTGTGGGCCCCATGTGGAGGCCAGCCCAGTAGAATCTTCCCAGCATTCCCACACCATGCTGCAGCCAGAACCTGAGTCCCCTGGGATAGCTCCCCAGGAGCACAGCCTTCCATAACCACTCCCGCCTTTGCCCTCCAAGAGAGGACCAGTGCCAAAGAGCACTAAGTGGGCCATCAAAGGAGACCACTCCCCTAAACGTGCTCCTCAGAACAAGTTTCCATGCAGACGCGAGCTGGGGTGCTGGCCAGATTCTGGAAAGGCAGAGCCTCAGAGCACAGCTGTCTGCCCGGTGCTGGCTCGCTCTCCACATCCAGGGATCAGGGGTTTACTACCACGGCCAGTTCTGGTCCAGAGTCCAGAGTCCAGGGGCACGATGTCAGCTGGAATACAGTATAAAGGACAAAGTTTAGCCTTTCTGTCTTGCATAGAGGAAATACAATTCTTTGATCAAAGCTTCCAACATGGAGGAAATAAGCAGAGTATATGGCCCACCCTCAGACGTAGCTGTGAACACCGCCCCGCTGCAAAGTGCTGCCCCCTGCAGGCAGGATGGGAGAGGTTTCCTTCCAGGCATCACTCATTGTTTTAGGTAGCCAGAGCCCCAGTCACTCCCCACAAACTGGGGATCTGCTAGTATCATGGGATTTGACTGCAAAGTTCTCCAGGCAGAGATGTGTGATAGGTAGGTTTAATTGTCAAATTGACCCGACAGAATCACCTGGAAAGAGAGTCTTAATGAGGGACTGTCTACATTGGATTGGCCTGTGGACACATCTGGGGTAGGGGTCATCTTAACTGAGTCACCTGGAGTGAGAAGACCCACCCTGAACGCAGGTGGCATCGTTTCATGAGCTGGGCCCCGAACTGCATAAAAGTGAGCGAGTAGCTTCGAGGCCTGGAGAGATGGCTGAGCATTAAGAGTACACACTGCTCTTACAGAGTACGAGTTCTGTTCCCAGCGCCCAACAGGTGACTCACGACCAGCCGTAGCTCCAGCTCCAGGGGACCCAATACCATCTTCTGTCCTCCTAGGACACATGTACATAATGTGTATCTCATGTGCGTAAACCCACACACATACAAATAATTAAAAACAAAATGTAACTTTAGTTGGGTGTAGGGGTGTGCCCCCTTTAACTCCAGTGCTCAAGGGGTACATCTCTGTGAGTTCCAGGGTAGCCAGGGCTACAGAGTGAGATCCTGTCTCACAAACAACAACAGACCAAACAAACATACAAAAATCTTGAAAGAAATAAAGAATAAATAAATAAATAAATAAATAAATAAATAAATAATAAATAAATATAAAGAGAGAAAGAAAGAAAGAAAGAAAGAAAGAAAGAAAGAAAGAAAGAAAGAAAGAAAGCTAGTTGAGCCAAGCAAACGAGCAGGTGTGCACTCGCCTCTCTCTGCCCTTGGCTGGGATGTGATGGGACTGGTCGTTTCCCACCACCTTGATTTCCCAGTACTGATTGGAATTGTGAGTTAAAATAAACCTTTTTTCCCCTAAGACGCTTTTATCAGAGTATTTTATCACAGTGACAGAAAGGAAATGGGACAGTGGGCATCCTTCCCATTGTCAAAGGACGAGGCTCACCAGAAAACCCAGGCTCCTCAGGACAAGCCAGAAACACACTTCTTCCAGGGGAGCCATGGGTCAGCAGCTATCCCATGTGCTCCTCACCCCATCCATTGAGTGGTCCCAAGTACCCCTCACCCCATCCATTGAGTGGTCCCATGTGCTCCTCACCCCATCCATTGAGTGGTCCCAAGTGCTCCTCACCCCATCCATTGAGTGGTCCCATGTGATCCTCACCCTATCCATTGAGTGGTCCCATGTGCTCCTCACCCCATCCATTGAGTGGTCCCATGTGCTCCCTCACCCCATCCATTGAGTGGTTCCATGTGCTTCTCACCCCATCCATTGAGTGGTCCCATGAGCTCCTCACCCCATCCATTGAGTGATCCCATGTGCTCCTCACCCCATCCATTGAGTGATCCCATGTGATCCTCACCCCATCCATTGAGTGGTTCCATGTGCTTCTCACCCCATCCATTGAGTGATCCCAAGTGCTCCTCATCCCATCCATTGAGTGGTCCCATGTGCTCCTCACCCCATCCATTGAGTGGTCCCATGTGCTCCTCACCCCATCCATTGAGTGGTTCCATGTGCTTCTCACCCCATCCATTGAGTGATCCCATGTGCTCCCTCACCCCATCCATTGAGTGGTTCCAAGTGCTCCTCACCCTATCCATTGAGTGGTCCCATGTGCTCCTCACCCCATCCATTGAGTGATCCCATGTGCTCCTCACCCCATCCATTGAGTGGTCCCATGTGCTCCTCACCCCATCCATTGAGTGGTCCCATGTGCTCCTCACCCCATCCATTGAGTGGTCCCATGTGCTCCTCACCCCATCCATTGAGTGGTCCCATGTGCTCCTCACCCCATCCATTGAGTGGTCCCATGTGCTCCTCACCCCATCCATTGAGTGGTCCCATGTGCTCCTCACCCCATCCATTGAGTGGTCCCATGTGCTCCTCACCCCATCCATTGAGTGGTCCCATGTGCTCCTCACCCCATCCATTGAGTGGTCCCATGTGCTCCTCACCCCATCCATTGAGTGGTCCCATGTGCTCCTCACCCCATCCATTGAGTGGTCCCATGTGCTCCTCACCCCATCCATTGAGTGGTCCCATGTGCTCCTCACCCCATCCATTGAGTGGTCCCATGTGCTCCTCACCCCATCCATTGAGTGGTCCCATGTGCTCCTCACCCCATCCATTGAGTGGTCCCATGTGCTCCTCACCCCATCCATTGAGTGGTCCCATGTGCTCCTCACCCCATCCATTGAGTGGTCCCATGTGCTCCTCACCCCATCCATTGAGTGGTCCCATGTGCTCCTCACCCCATCCATTGAGTGGTCCCATGTGCTCCTCACCCCATCCATTGAGTGGTCCCATGTGCTCCTCACCCCATCCATTGAGTGGTCCCATGTGCTCCTCACCCCATCCATTGAGTGGTCCCATGTGCTCCTCACCCCATCCATTGAGTGGTCCCATGTGCTCCTCACCCCATCCATTGAGTGGTCCCATGTGCTCCTCACCCCATCCATTGAGTGGTCCCATGTGCTCCTCACCCCATCCATTGAGTGGTCCCATGTGCTCCTCACCCCATCCATTGAGTGGTCCTATGTGCTCCTCACCCCATCCATTGAGTCGTCCCATGTGCTCCTCACCCCATCCATTGAGTCGTCCCATGTGCTCCTCACCCCATCCATTGAGTGGTCCCATGTGCTCCTCACCCCATCCATTGAGTGGTCCCAAGTGCTCCTCATCCCATCCATTGAGTGGTCTCTCTTTGCTCTCCCTCCTCTGACCTGGTGGAAGCCTAGGAACAGAGATGGCATCCATGTTTTTTTTTTCAAACTGATCCTCCTGACAAAAGTTGCTGAAGACTCAACAATCAGATACAATGTGGAGACCTTGTTTGGATCCTAATTTAAACTAACTATAAGAAAATATTTGCAGATGATCGGGAAACTTTAAATAGGGACTGAATGTTGGGAAATATTTTAAGATTATCGAGTGTGGTATGTGGGATAATGGTATTGTAATTATACAAGAAAACATCTTCTGGGGCTGGAGAGATCGCTCAGCAGTTGGGAGCACCGACTGCTCTTGCAGAGGACCTGGATTTGATTCCCAGCACCCACATGGCTAAGAACCGTCTTTAACTCCAGTTCCAGGGGAATCCGACACCCTCTTCTGATCTCCGAGGCTTTGCATGACACGGGTACACAAACCTACATGCAGACAGTACATTCATACACATAAAAAATAAATAAAATTATAAAAAAGAAAAGAAAACATCTAAAAGTTGCATGAATAGGGGCTAGACAGATGGAACAGCAGTTAGGAGCACTTGGTGCTTCCAGAGGAACTGAGTTCCATTCCCAGCGCCCATGTTAGGCAGCTCACAACCACCTATAATTCCAGCTCTAGGATCTGACAGCCTCTTCTGACCTCTGTGAGCTCTTACAGTCATGTGCACATACCACACCCACACATGTACAGAATTAAAAAACAAAATCTTTCCTTAAAGGTGTATGTGGACAGATTTGAAGGTGAACTATAATGTCTGGGTTTTATGAGGGGGTTGTTCTTATTTTTATTATATGTGTATGGGTGTTTGGCCTGCATATAATATGTAAGTGTACTTGTGACATGCAAAGTCCATGGAAGCCAGAAGAAGGAACTGATCTCCTGGAACTAGAGTTACAAAAAGTTTTTAGCCACCATGTGCATGCTGGGAACAGAACCTCAAGTCCTCTAGAAGAGCAGCCAGTATTCTTGACTATTGAGCCATCTCTCCAGCCCCAGGTTTTGTTTGTAGATACTTTAGAAAACAACAACAAAAGATAAAGTAAATATGGCAAGGTATTGATGGTTAGAACTAGGGAATACATATGTGGAATTCTTTGTAGAATTCTTTCTACTTTATGTGTAATGAAAACATTTTTAAATATTTTATTTTTATTTTATGTGTATGAGTGTACTGCCTGTGTGCATGTAAGTGCACCCATGTCCTGCAATGCCCCTGGAGGCCAGAAGATGGCTTTGGGTCCCCTGGATGTGAAGTTATGGATGGTTGTTTTGCCATGTGGGTGCTGGGAATCAAACCTAGGTCCTCTGCAAAAACAGCTAGTGCTCTTAACCACTGAGCCATTTCTCCAGTCCTGAAAATGCTTTTGTAATAGAGTTTAAAATAGAATCTTGCCAGGCGTGGTGGTGCACGCCTTTAATCCTAGCACTCAGGAGGCAGAGGCAGGCGGATCTTTGTGAGTTCAAGGCCAGCCTGGTCTACAGAGCGAGTTCCAGGACAGGCAGGGCTACAGGGAGACCCTATCTTGGAAAGACAAAAATAAATAAATAAAATAAAATAAAATAAAGTAAAATAGAATCTTATCACAAAACCTCATAGAGAACCAAATACACACCCATCTCTAAGCATGTGTAGTTACTGAATTCTGTACCTGGATATGGAGCTACAGAAGGAGATGACAAAGAGAGGCCTGTCTAAGGAACCCATAGCTTTAATGAAGGCCCTCAGGCAAGAAGGCACATAGGAGGGGCATCTCTCAGGACAAACCAGCCTCTGCGCCAACCTCTGACTTAGGCCGTGGTTTCCTGCCATGTAGGTTGTTGCCTGAGGAGCTGGGAGCCAGTGACAGGGAAAGGGAAAGGAGGACACATGCCACAGTTCCCGAGGACACACGCCACAGTTCCCAAGGACGCACACCACAGTTCCCACTAATACAGCTTGAGGCTGTGCCCACTGCCACCCCAACCCTGCCAGATCTCTGCCAGCAGCATGCTGACTGCCACTGGCTCACTTAATGGACCGTCCTCCTCCAGAGGCAGCCCTACGGTATCCTCCCACTGGACAACAGGTGCAGTAGAGACTGTCCTTCTGGGCTCTGGAGAAGGCTTCTTCTAGAAAAGTTAGAGCCAGGCCTTGCTCCCTCCCTGGTCTTGGCATGGCACCAACTCACCCTTCCATTCTAGCCAGGTCTATGGCCTTGGCCTGGTCAGAAGGACAGGCTGCTTGGTTACCTTCCCTTCTCCATTTTATGCCCTGAAAGACAGGCTTTTCTAGAAAACCACATTTTCCTTCTGTCATGACTGTGTGACTGCTTTCTACTTCGGGTACATAAACTTATCAATGGACAAAGCTGACAGATTTACATCTTCACACACAAATACATGGTTTCCGTGCTGGCTCCAGGGTGCCGCAGTGCTCTGTGGATTCTTACAGGGGTCTTTACAGAGCTTGGCCAGACCATTGGCTTGGGGAGAAGTTGCCTGCTTCCTCCTTCACATCTGTTCAAGAACCGGGCTGGGACAGCATACTGACCCAGCTCTGCAGGATGGAAGCCACACATTCTGTGGCCCTCACTGAGTTCTCTGGCCTCTTGATGAAATATGCTGAATACCTGGTTTTGTTTATGTTCATGAGACAATGGTAAGTGCCTACCTAGGCCCATGTCTCTGTCCTGTCTTAGTGCTGACCGTGGCTCNCAGGGTCTCCCTATAGCCCCAGCTGGCCTGGAACTCTCTCTGTAGACCAGGCTGGCCTTGAACTCACAGAGATCCACCTGCCTCTGCCTCCCAGGATTAAAGGCATGTGCCACCACGCCTGGCTTAAAGATGGTTCTTAGCTGCCATATGGATGCTGGGAGTAGAACCTGGGTCCTAAGCAGTCGGCACTCTTAACCACTGAGCCATCTCTCCAGCCCCAATGTGCAACTTTGTATTAAGGAAAGACTGCTCTCCCAGAAACAAAAACTGAATTTAAAAAATCTTAATTATGCTGGGCATGGTGGTGCATACCTTTAGTCCCAGCACTTAGGAGGCAGAGGTTTGTTCTCTATGAGATCAAGGCCAGCCTGCTCTACATAGCAAGTTCCAGGACAGCTAGGGCTAAAGGGAGACTCTGTCTCAAAAAAAATACTAAGAAAAAAAGTCTGAATTCTACTGCACCTAGCATTGCTACCTGGCATTCCTGCTATGTCTTAGACACCTGCTTAATTTTGCCTTTTTTTTTCTTCCTCATGGTTTCATCTTTGTCTCAACAAAAGATTATGGAAATACAATTTTTTGTTTATTTCATTTCTGAAAGTAGCCCAGCTTGGCTTCTACCTTTGATATTCCTGCCTCAGCTCTGCAAGTGTTGGACTGGCACATGTGGCCTAAAACTACAAGTCTGTCCAATAGATTCACACTTTTATTTTTAAATTTTCCCTCATGCTCTAGTGGTTAGTTAACACCTCAATACACAGGATGGCTCTGTGATGGACAGGGCACAGACTCTGCAGGAGTCCAACGGAAGTGACTGTTATGATAACTTAGAAGGTCACTTAACAGTGACCTCTTGAGAATCCAGATGCAGTCCACAGAAGACTGAAGAGGGCTAATCAATGGTGTTTGGAGGTATGAGTTTTTTAAAAGCCAAATTTAGCATCTGGGTGCACTAATGTACTGTGATGGTAACGCCCGAGAGGCTGAGGTGGGAGGATCCAGGCCGCCTGAGCAACATATCAAAACCCTGTATTCTTTTTAAAAAGCCAGATCTTAAACATTGAAAATGCTGCCCGACTCTACCTAGAAGGTAAGTCCCTTGCAGGGAGGACTCCATTTTGTACCTTGCTGTAGCTTAGTGCCTAAGCCTGGAGCTGGTCTCATGACAGATACCTAAATTTATTGGGTGCATCCACTGACCTGCTTTGGAATTCTGGTCCCCACTTGTCCCCTCTTGTTCTGTTCCACCATATACCACCATTGTTGCATTTTACTTGAAGGTTACAGTGTTTTTGAAAGCATAAATAAATTCTCTCTCTTAGGAAACACACCTCACCCATCCGTGACTGAAATTTAGGAAACCTAAATTATCAAGTAAGTTATGTAATTTAGCTGATGAGTAAGCAGTTTGAAAACAAAAATCTTTCTTAGGTCATGAGAAACGCCATGGGCCATAGAGTAAAAACGAGCGATTGCTGGCCCTCAAGAAGGCCGAAAGTGCAATGTGGCAGGGAAGTAAATTTCCTGCCCCAGAAATCTAGCAAAAGAATTCATTTGAGGATTGAAGTCTCAGGAGAAAAAAAAAAAAAAAGACCCAAGGAAGGACACCAAAAGGGGAGGTCTCCTAGGGCCCGGAGATTAGGGGTGCTTAGCTATCACTTCAGAAAGGGACCCCATGGCATCTGGGCTTGTGCTGCAGTTGACCGTGTTCCCACGAACTTGCTGACAGGAAGGAAGATCAGAAGGCTCAGCCATCATTACTGAAGGGGATTCAGAGGAATCATGGCCTACTCCCACTTGAAGAGAGAACAAGTCTCGGTCTTTTTTTGGTGTCAACTTCCATTGAAATGTGCTGTTGTCAAATCAAAAAGGGGACAGATTCAGAATTTTACAACTCTGAAAGTTGAAAGTGAAATGAAAGGAAATCCGTATAGTCTTAATCAAAGCATGCGCCACCTGAGTCGGCTCCTGGCTCAGCCCTTGGCATTGGTGACTCTCATGTGCTCGAGGTTAAGGGTTTGTTAAAGAAGATAGGTTTTGATTAAGTGTGATGTGACATGCTCTTTATCATTGCAAGGGAAGATTGGGGGTTGTGGGAGCTTTATAGTTAGTTCCTAATATAAATTAGGAGTCTTGGGGAATAGGTGCTTTGCAGTTGGCCTTGATCATTCATGGGCCCAGTGAATGTGTGTATGTGTGCATACATGTCCATGCATGTTTGGAGAGATGGTAGGAAGGGCAGCTTTCAGATCTGGACTAATGGGCTGCTTTCTCTCTTGAGTTTGACTTACAATTGTCACACAAGTCTCTGGTTCTAAATTTGTCCTCATTCTTGAAGTACCAGGCAGAGGTCTCCATGCCTTCCACTCCTTTGGAATGTGAGGGTTGCCACTGCATAGACTTGAAGAGAGAGAAGCACTCCAAGTGTTTGATGCCATTTCTCCCAGGAGCCCAGAGGCAGTGTCTCCCCTCTCTCCAAGAGCAAGGGGGACCAGCAGAGCCAGGGCCTGCCGCCTCGCCGCCTTCAGACTCTGGATCTGATGAATTGGGCGCAGTGAGAGCAGAAAGAGAATGGGGTGCAGAAAAGCCCTAGGCTGCTCGGGAGTGCTCATGAGACAAAGGAGTCGAGGATGGGGAGTAGGGATAGCAACTCCAAAGAGACCCCTCCCACCTAATGGCCATCCATCTCCAGAACAATCTTCTTAAAGAGCTGCCTTATCGAGTCTATGACCTGCTCAAACTTCTTTAACAGTTGTTCCCTTTCCTCCCACTGCCTACGCAGGAACATCCGCACTCCAACACGGCTGGAAGGCGGGCTGAGCACTGCCAATGCCAACCGTCTGCTCGCTGTCTCCCGAATGTCTGACTACAGACCTTACCAAGATGATACCCTGCCTGGAAAACTGTCCTGCTTCTCTCCCTTATAGAGGGTCTACTCATCTTCCGCAGACTCAGGAAGGAGCCACCGCCCATCATGATAATTTCAGCTTCTTTTATTCAGTACAGTAATAAGAACTGAGAGCCTGCTCAGGCACCTGGGATGGGTCAGAGGAAAACAGATCAAGATGTCTGACATCAAGGAGCCTGGCTGTTGTCCTACAGGATCGGAGAGGAAACTGCAAACGCAATCCAGGTGCAGCATGGCAGCAGCTGAGGACTGCCAGGGGCGGGGGTGAGGGAATGGGGGATCAGGAGCTCAGGTAGTTTGGGGACAGGGGCTGGTTGCAAATGAGGAACCCATGGACCTCCAGTGCATCCACGAAGGTTAGCTGAGGAGACACCAGGGAACAGGAACTCTACACCTGGTACCCTCTAGTTCCCAGACCTCCAGAGGGGTGGCCCCTTCTTCTCCCCAGTTTCTGGTCTTTGGTAAAAATGGGGCTCCCTACTTGTTTCTCCAGGATCCTTTGCAGGCAGCTGGGCTCTGGAAAAGAGTGTAGACAAGGGCAGGATGTAGTGGAAATGCCTTTAATTCCAGTACTCACGAGCCACATGCAGGCAGATCTCTGCATTCCGGGTCAGCCTGGTCTACATAGGGAAACAAACCAGGTTTCAGAAGAAAAAAAACAAGCAAACAACAAAACCCAAAAGGTGTAGACAAGGAAATAATTAGAAAACCTGTGCTATCAAATGAATATATGTGTGTGTGTGTATCTCGTACGTATATCGTCTCCACACGCACATGCACAAGCACACACACATGCACACCCACACACATCTATTTCTTCACTCTTTGATCCATCCCTTCCCCTGCTAGTGGCATCTGCCTCTCTCTGGGATCCCCACCCCTCTTTCTAGTAATCATCTCCCTGAACAATTTACCAACCTCCTCCTTGCTCAGGTGTCAATTAACCTTACAAGTTTGATCCCTGCTCCTACCTCTGTGACTGTGGGCGAGTTCTTGAGCCCGTCAGGGCTTTAGTTCACTTATCTGTAGAAGGGTTAGAGTAATGTACCGTGGCTCACTCCAGATAGCTCAGGCACCATGTTGGTTGCAGGTGCCAGCACATCTCTGACCCATACAAGCACTTGGAGGGGTGCTCTGCCTCTGGGCTTTAGTGACCCCTGCTTCCTCTTCTTGCTGGCTGCTCCCTCCTATGCTGTGTCCTCCCCACAAATGGTAAGGTTTCCTGTATTTCCGGCTTCCCCTGCCCACACTTCCTCTTCTCAGCTACCTTCCGTTTACTTCAGTTGCCAACACCCAAATTTCTCAGACACGTCTCCTCCCACCTGCCTCACCGACCAGTCCAGGCTCAAGAATCCACTGCTGGCTGAACACCCCCAGAGGTCTTGGGGCCTCCACAAGGTAAGCCTTGCCCTCGCCTTCACCCCTCCTCCCATCCTTTCCCTGATCCTGTATAATCCTCCCTCACCGTCCACAGAAATTGGTTCTGGGGTCCTGGAAGGATACCAAAATCAATAGCGTTTGCATATAACTTAACTATGTAATCCTCCCATTTACTTAAAATCATTTCTAGATTACATGAATTATAATGCAACATAAATCCCCTGTAAATAGCTGTATACTGTATTTGAAAGAACAACAACCAGAAAGACGAAAGTCTATGCATTTTTTATTATTTTTTGTTGACTTAGGAGTTTCATACAATGTGTTTTATGCTCCCCCCATCTCCACTCTAACCTTTCCATCCACCCCCAACTTCTTGACCTCTGTTAGCATATGAAAAACCCATCGTCATCTTATCTCACACTACACATCTCATGAGCATGCCAGTGATCCCTAACTCTTGCACACAAATGGTTCACAGTAAGAGTCATCCTAAAGACCTCCTCTTTTTCCTGCACCTTTCCTTTCTATGTGGTTGGGGGTCAGAGTACACTCAGGTTTCTTGGCGTGGAGTTTTCACATTTGTTTTCTGCTTCTCTTATACACTGCTTAGGATTGTCAAGTAGGGGTTTCTGTTTTTATCAGCAATCAGAGACTCTTGAGATTCTTCATCAAAGGCAGTTGTTTGTGGCTACACAGGTGGGTAACATTCTGGCTGTTTCCCAGCCTCACTCTCATCACAACCCCAAGCCTAACAAGGAGGGCTGGAGAGGGACTGAGGATTGGCAAAGTAGCCGGCGCCTACAACAGGGCATTCCTGCCCATCGCTGCAATGGGGAACCTAACATTGTGCTTGGCACCCAGAAATCTCACATCTGCCTTTTGGAACTTTCTGAATTTTTTTTCTGAATATTTTTTTTTTATTGAAAGTAGATGTTGGGAGCATAGTCAAGATGTGTGAATTTACGTTAAGTAGTATGAGAGAGATGTGTGGATTTGAAATGATACTAGCTGTAGAGGCTGTACTTCACCCACGCCCAGTTCAAGATAATCAGATGCCAGCGGAAAACACTAGCAGGAGTCCTGGATCCAGCAAGAAGGGGCCAGGAGCTCCTGAAGCCAAACTTGCACGGCTGATTAGCCAGTGAGAAAGAGCACAAGTGTAAAATGCAAGACAACCAGACCAGACCGCCTGCCCGTGGTAGGGGACCTGGGCATGAACCTCAGATAGACAGATCAACACCTGTCCAGTGTCACATGTTCCCCTGTCCCCAACCCCTGACCATAAGCTTAGATACCTAGGCCAGCAGAGTTGTGCCATAAGCTGGAGAAGACAGGTCATATGAAAATATTTAGAATGTAGAATTAGTAAGAGTTCCTGAAAGATCAGATGTTGTATAGAGAGATTCAGGAATGAAGGGGTCTTCAGTTCTTCCTCCACAGTTTCAGAGAGCCAGAGGCCAGGCAACGGGAAGCAGGGCCATCCCTGCATAAAAAAGGCCCTGACTGGCCAAGAGCCCCTGATAGGTCATTGCATGAAGCTGTGAAAGTGAAACCTGTTGGCTGTGGAGACCCCAGGAAGACATTTGAGATGCCAGAGCTGTCAGACATCTGCCAAGGGGATCTGCACAGGGAGTGGTACCAGCCCAAGGAAGAGATCCATGTTGCATGCAATCCTGGAAGAGCTGAGCCATCTAAGCCCTTTGGAAGTAAAGTCCCAGAAGTCGCACATGGAAGCTACTGGACTTGGTGTTTGCCCTGCTGGTTTTCGGTCTTGCTTTGGTCCTGTATTTCCTCACTATGCCTCTATTCCTCCCTTTTGGAATGGGAATGTGTATTCAGTTCCACTGTATGTTGGGAGTATGTAATTTGTGTTTTGATTTTACAGGGGCTCACAGTTAACAGATTGTCTTGAGTCTCAGAATAGACCTTGAACTATATAGACTTTTGAATAGTATTGAGACTGGTAAAGACTATGAGGACTTTTAAGGTTAGACCAACTGTATTTTGCATTTTATATGGTCATGAGCCTATGGGGGCCAGGGAATGGAATGTGGTGGCTTGAGGAGCCCCTTGCTGCTGCTGGCTCAGAGGGTTCTTAAGCTTTGCCAGATTTCCAGTCACTCTTTGCTTCCTGTGCCTGTGTGAAGATGTGAGAGCTCCAGTTCCTACTCCCGCCACCTCCTGCCGCCATGCCTCCCCGCCATGATGGACTTGAATTCCCTTAGGACCATAAGCTCAAATAAACTCTTCCTTCTTTAACACACACACACACACACACACACACACACATACACACACACACACACACACACACGCACACACACGCACACACAAAGGTCGCAGCACTCTACTCTGAACTTCTTGATTTGGAAGGTAAGAAGGAACAGGAGGTAGCTGAAGCCTTGAGACAGGAGGTAAAGGTTAGGGGTATACAGGGAATGTCTAAGATTTTCAGAGCCCTTGGAAGAGAAGCAATCAGACAAAAAGGAGGAGACCTGCAGAAGACCGAGTCCCAGATGCCTCTGGAAGGCGGGAGGGAGAAAGAACCATAGTGCGGGGGGGCGGGGGGGCTCCAAGGTGGCACTGGAGAGCTTCTGACACCCAGAAGTAAATTCACAGGGCTCTTCCAGGGTCCTGTTCCCAAAGTGGGCACCACTGTTCCATCTGTGTCCCCACCAAATCCTCTATGGACCAGAGCAGCTCAGGATCAGTGGCTTGGGTAAGGACAGGGTGAGGAAGGTTGACGCCAAGGAGGACAGAAGAGAGATCTTGAAGTTTAGCAGAAACGTATCTTTCAAGTTGCTTGGCTAGAAGGAAAGGAGGAAGAAAGTACTGTCCAGAGAGGCAGGAGTATGTCAGGGATTGGTCCCATGGAACAGGAAGAACTCAGACAGAGAGAATAATGGAACGAGGCAGATGCTAGGCTCCCCTGGTTACCCACCGATGACTTGCTGTCCGAACCTGCTATACCAACCACCAGATGCAAAGTCCAGCCTGAGTCCCCTGCGCGTCACCTCGCTACTTTCCCCAGCAGTGGCAATTTTCAGTCAGCCCTGCAGAAAGAAAGGAGCCAGGCAGGCAATCTACTCCAAAATAATGCTTGATCTGCATACCTTAGAATGTGATATTAGGCACCCAAATGCAGGGTGTGGGGTCCAGGGGCCGGGGAGGAGACCCTGAACAGCCAGAGAACAAAGCAGAACGCACTTCAAGATCCACTGTCTGAACATTCCCCTCCTTTACCAAAGCAGTCCAGGCTTCTTCAAAAACTTGTCTAAAAATTTTTATATCAGGCTGGAGAGATGGCTCAGGGGTTAAGAATGTGCACTCTTCTTGCAGATGACCTGAGTTCAGTTCCCAGCACCCATATCTGGTGGCTCACAACCTCCTGTAACTCCAGCTCTGGGGATCCAATGCCCTCTTTTGGCCTCAGGACAACTGTATACACACACACATATACACATAATAAAAATAAAATAAAATCTTAAAACTTTAAATCATGATGCTTCAAGCTCATAGGCTATGTTCATTATGTGTGCTGACTTAGGTAGGAAGTAAGCTTGATTCTCATGTAAACTTTATTATACATGAAAAAAATATACCTCTCATAAAGAAGTAGATTTTCATACAGTGTATACCCCTGAGTAAGGAGCGGCCCCATCAAGAAACAATATTATTAGAATCCTGATGCCCAACACAAGGGTGATCACCATTCTGTCTTGGCTGGTTTCGTAAAGTGGCTTCGTTATAATTGTCATTTCCTGGATTACTAGAGGAGCCAACTCTTTTTCCACATCTTCGTGATGAGTTATAGTTCCTCTTTTGTCAATTGTCTTCTCAAGTTCTTTGTCCAGGAAATGACTGGCTCTTAAGCAATCTCTTAATGTCATATTTGGCTGAAGTTGGCAAGTGTTCACAAATGGCGAGGCCTGCTTCTGGGTGTTCACACTCTCGTGGACTCACTCTGATGAGATTCTCCCTTCAGCTACATTCTGCCATGAAGCAGCATAGCACCTCCCTAGGTAACACCTGGCAGGGGTCAATTTTGGTGACAGAGCTGAGCATAAATTACGGAAGTGGGCCGCTGAACCTTTTAATTTTTTAATTTATTATTTTTTATGTGTATGAATGTACTGTCTGCATGTAGGTTGGTGCACCTGTGTCATGCAATGCCACAGAGGTCAGAAGAGGGTGTCAGATTCCCCTCTGGAACTGGAGTCAAAGACCATTCTTAGTAGCCATGTGGGTGCTGGGAATCGAACCTGGGTCCTCTGCAAGAGCAGTTGGTGTTCTTAACCTCTGAGCCATCTCTCCAAAAATAGAACTGACTCATTTGAGGAAAGCGTTGTTTCTGCTGAGTAGCACATGATACAGATGAAACAATCTCCCAAGGGTAAGACAATGTAGATGCTTGGCAGTAGAGATAAGTCTTCTTAATTCTGGTGACTGGCATACAGTGTCTCACTTGTGTCTTTGCTAGACCTCCACACAGTGTTACCTGGACAGCTGAGATTGGTCCCACTTCAGTTCTGATGTGGGTTCTTTCATCCAAGGCATGAAGGATTGGTTGTGAACCTCTGGCCAGATTATACCTGACGATGGCTTTTGACAGGAAAGAAAAACCATATCATCAACTGTGGGCAGTATTTGGTTTCTTATCAAAGTCAAGCTCTTCTGATTCTTTGTTGTCTCTCAAGTTCCAGCTCAGCCCACCAGATCATGTTTGGAGGGTTATCTAATCTACGCTGCAATACAACAGACAGGTTATCTTGCCGTCTGTGAGTAGTGACTCTCCAGTTCTTCCAAGCTGATCTGGGTTATGCTAGCCATGGTATCCTTTGTCCAGAGCTCCCCAAGAGTGGGTCCCAGCTCTGTTCTGAGTGGGGCTCTTTGTTTGGTTTGGTTTGGCTTAGTTTTTGAGACAATGTTCACCCCAGCTGGCCTGGAACTTACTACGTAGACCTGGCTGGCCTCAATCTCAAAAGATTAGCCTGCTGCTGCCTCCCGAGTGCTGGGATTAAAGGCTTGCACCCCCATGCCTAGCAATGCGTGGGGCTCTTTGTGACCTGCTCCTGAGCCATCTTCAGAGAGCTTTCTCCGGCTGTTTCCTAACCCTTCCTCATACTCTGCACTGCCCTGCTCCACTCAGAAGCTCAGCAGCAGCATGGATGCTAATGTCTCCTCAGTATTTCCACGGAGCTTCCTCCACCTCTGTGCTTCATTCCACTGCGGAGATGTGCAGGGTCAGCTGACTAGGAAAGCCAAGCCTCTGGTGACTGTGAGGAAGACACGGATTCAACCCTATGAAGAACGGCAAAAGACACACAAGGGACCCCAGGACTTGGCTATCCCAGGAAAAGGAAGTGAATGTGGGAGAGAATGGCTGGAAACTGGGTGAGGCAAACTGAGTTTTAGGATGGTCTGGCCACAGGGAGAGAGGTACAGGATTGTTACTAGCCAGGTATTCAGGCAGCCACCCTGAGAAGGTGGGGAGAAGGGACAAAGGGACAGGTGGAAGACATTATTTGGTAGCGTACACTCACTGTCACCAAGGGAGCAGAGTCAGGGATCCGGATGGTATTTCCAACAAGAAAGTAACTCCTTCCATACCATGGGTGCCATTCTTTTTTTTTTTTTTTTTTTGGGTGCCATTCTCCAAATGCATTGGATACTGCCATAGATTCTGGGGTTAACTTTGTAGTTCAAAGGTGTTTCCATTCAGATGAGAGGGGTCTAGGCTCTATGGACAATAAACAAGTTAGCAAATTATAAAATATGATTTTTCCAGGGGATTATGCATGGGGGCATCTCTTGAAATGCCCTGCAAATGTGAGTCACCAGTCTTCCTGTGCAGGGAGGTCTTGGAGATCCACTAATGGGACTTCAGCCAGTGTCCAGTCAATAAAGAGGAAAGTCTGCTCATGCTTCAAAAAGGGAAGCCTGGTCTAGCAAGACCTGACTTTGTCCTCAAGTGGATGGAACTGGTGATTGAAAAGCCTACAGGATCCAGGGGCTCTCTCCCTCTCAAAAAATCCTGAGTGACCCTTGAGGACCAGATCCTCAACTGACCTCGAGAAAACAAAAACCTTGGTTAATCTGGGCTAACTATGTGGCCTTAAACATCCAAAAGTAAAGTATAACCAGAAATAAATAATTAGCAAGGCCTGAGAAATTGTACTTCAGGTATAAAACTTGAGATCTTAGTAAAAAGAGAAAAGAGCACAGTTGTTTTGCCTGTCTTACTGGCAAGTGCAGCTACCCAGTGGCTGCCACTGCTTTTGCCATCCTTCAAAGATGTGAGAAGACACAGCTATTTATTTATTTATTCATTCATTTATTCATTTATTTGTATGAATGTACTGTCTGCATGTAGGTTGGTGCACCTGTGTCGTGCAATGCCGCAGAGGTCAGAAGAGGGTGTCAGATTCCCCTGGAACTAGAGTTAAAGATGGTTCTCAGCTGCCACGTGGGTGCTGGAGGTCAAACCTGGGTCCTTTGCGAGAGCAGTCAGTGCTCTTAACCACTAGGTCATCTCTCCAGCCCGAAGACACAGCTTTTCAACCTTCCAATATGGACTGAAGACTCATGTCTCTCTAAGAATCCTCCAAACCTTCAGTGCCAGATGGGGACTGCTGAGACATCCAACTTGTGGACTGAACTACTACTGGGGTTTCCACCTCTTCAGAGTATAGATTGCCATTGTTGGACTACCCAGGCTGTATTATGGAGACCAGTACAGGAAGATCAAGACAGGATGCAGTGCTTACTGTACCTCATTTGGTGACCATGGGAAGGGAAAACCCTAGTGTGGAACACAAGGGCAGAACTGATGGTGGTTTGGGCTTGCCAGGGAGGAGCCTTCAAACATGACATCTTTCAGCCTAATAAAAAAAATAAGCTGAAGATGCTAAAACCTATGATATATGTGGCATGCATTGATGCATGTTTTGGAGTGATGGATAGTGGAAGGAATAAAAACAACAACAGCAGCAGCAGTAACAGAAAGACTGTGTCAAAGAACTGACTGAAACAGTGAACTTCTGCTCAAAACAGTAAACTTCTGCCTCGAGAATTTTGAGAGAGACTGAGAAAAAGATGAAAAACATGTTTGGCAGAATGCATGAGCTCTGGTGGGGTAGGGGCAGGGAGGGGGGCATGGGTCTAGATTCGATTTGTATGAAATGCTCAGAGCTTCAATAAAACATTGACTTAAAAATATGATTTTGTGGGGCTGGAGAGATGGCCTAGCAGTTAAGAGCACTGACCGCTCTTACAGAGGACCCGGGTTCGATCCCCAGCACCCACATGGCGGCCGAGAACCGTCTGAAACCCCAATTCCAGGAGAACTCCAGTTCCAGGGGAATCCGACACCCTCTTCTGACCTCTGCAGCATTGCACAACACAGGTGCCCAAACTTGCATGCAGACAGTACATTAATACACATACAAAAATAAATAAAATAAAATAAATTTAAAAATATATGATTTTGTGTAGTGATAATGCTCTTGGAAATGTGGACTGGGGGACCATGTGATCAGGGAGGATACTTCTAAGGCAATACATTGTTCTGAGACCTGAGATCAGAAAGTGTCCATCAAAGAAGGTCCTGGAAAAAAAGACTCCAGTTAAATAGAAGAACCTCAGCAAGTGCCCCTGGAGTAGGAACGATCTTGACACATTTCAGGGAAAGAGGGCTACTGTGGGGTGACTAAGAGTTTTCCAAGCCTAGATGGCATCTGGCCTGTTTGCTGGGCTGCCTTGGGGCCAGCAATCCTTAGAGCTTGATCTTTGGATTCTAAACATGCTGGGTCCTGCCCACATCTCTTTTCTTTCTCTCCAGACCAGCTACAACCAGAAGTGACACCACTAGACATATGGGGAGGAGTCAGGGCCAGTTTAGTTCTCACTTTGGGGACAGTCTACCTCCTCCCTGCAGGGCTGGGGCTCCTAAGCACTTTGATCCATGAACCCCTTCAGCAGCCTGCATATGAAAATGACAAATATCCAGAATTCCTTCAGAAGGCTTGGCCACTTGAGCAAAGCTCATCAGAGACTCTCTCCTAGGGTTTCTACTGCAGCAGCCCTTTTTGAGCTAGCCTGTTTCTGCAAAAGGCTGTGCCCATTCTTTAAAACAGTAGAGGGGGGAAATCACCTCATAAACAGTAAATCAGCCTTTAGGTACCAGTTCTTATGACTTTTCTGTTGTCAAGAGACATGCATCCTCGTTCAACAATATATAACCATAGTAATGGTAAAACACATTTTGCACGGTGGTTCTTTGCAACACACAGAGATCATTTTATCCCATTGACATGCTTTGTACATAGGCGGGGCAGGCATTGCCTTATTTTATATATGGGGAAGCTAAATGACAGAGGGCTCAGATGGTGCCTGTAACAACAGGGCCGGCCAGCATTGACCCCAGATGAGAACCTATATCTTGTCATCCCCAGGCTGAGGCTCCTCCAGAAGCCCAGGTTAGGGTGGTGAGCATTGTGACTTCTCTACGCCTTTTCTCTCCCATTCTTAGTGTGAGGCCTGGTGACATCTCTGTCTCCAGTGGGAACAGAAGTGTGGGGAAAATTCCATTTTTTAACAGAGAGAGAAGCACAAAGCCTCCCTCAGAATGCAAGGAGTGGAGACGAGCAGAGCTTCTAGCAGGCCTTTCTCCTGGCCAGTTCCACCTAGAGTTCTTTTCTGTTTCTTCTGAAGACTTAACAGATTTCTTTCTAGGGTTCTGCTGATGACCTCGTGGTCCCAGCCTTGAGACTTGCCACTCACTTCCCCTACTGCGCTCCAAGGGAGTCACCTTGCCCAGAAAATCGGACCAGTTCTTCTTACTATCCACCAGGATAAACTCCAAATGGACTGTGGGGGCTGCTGCTGAAGAAGGGGGGGAGGGGGCTATTGTCCTGCCCTGCTTGTTGATTAAGACTGCCAACAAAGCTGATAGCTATTCTGAAAGGCTATTGAGCTTTCAGCAGCAACGGACAACTACAAAGTTAGTTATTCTGCAGCCAATGGGCTGTGAAGTCGGTGACTTCACAGGCCTCTCACACTGTCAGCTGAACCCAGTCTAAGAGTTGGTCACTCCTTGCTCAAGACCCTGCTATGTAGCCCTTACCCAACCTAAAGGATTGATTATCCTTAAAGCTTCACCTCTGGCTTAGGGAGTGACACTCCCTTAAGTGATTGAGCTGGATGAACCCAACTATGGATCTGATTGATCTACAGTTAGCTGCACCTAAATGGAGTGTCAATTAACAGACCAGGGACTCTCATCTGGTGGCAGTGAAGAATCCACTTTATTGTATCCAGCACCTCCCTTATATAGACAAAATGATGTCATCTCTCAGGGCGCATTCCCAGACCCCTTGTGACCTGCTGTAAACATCACCAATCCTGCATCACAAGTTTGTCTCACGAGGTGTATCAGGAGACTTTCTCACCTAGGGAGAGGTCAGGTGCAGACAACAGGCAATTTAAGATGATGCAGCCACAGGTGGCCTGCCCCTGCCTACGACGGGCCAGAAATTCTGCTGCAAAAATGAAACCACACAAGTGCTAGAGAAAAGCTGAATGGATTTATTTCTATCATGGAGAATGTCCATGACTCAAACCCTAGGTGTAAACTAAGGGCAACACTAGATAGCTGCTCTTCCAGCTGACAGGGGTGACGTGAGGCAGGCTCTCCTCTGTGCTAAGAATTCCCAATCTGTGGTCTTTTCCCCCAAAGAGGAAATCAGATGGAAAACTAACTAGGTTGGTTGGACTCGCTTCCCCACACTGCTTTCTTGGCAAAAGGTTTAAAAAGTTCTTACTGCTGTGCCTCACAAAAGGCAGACAGTCTACTGACAACGGTGGTGCACACCTGTAGTCTCAGCTACCCAGGAGCCTGAGGTAGAGTGACGGCCTGGGCCCCAGAGTTCCAGAGCAGCTTGGCAACACAAAAAAGAAGGTTGAGACAAGACATTTTTAAAAATATTTTTTAATTTATTTTTATATGTGTATGAATGTACTGTCTGCATGTAGGTCTGTGTACCCGTGTCGTGCAATGCTGCAGATGTCAGAAGAGGGCATCGGATTCCCCTGGAACTGAAGTTAAAGATGGTTCTCAGCCGCCTTGTGAGTCCTGGGGATAGAACCCAGGTCCTCTGCAAGAGCAGTCGGCACTCTTAACGGCTAGGCCATCTCTCCAGCCCTGAGACAAGACATTTAAGATATCATGTGAAATAGAAACCCAGTCCAAGCCCAGACCAACACTCAAATAAATGTTTTCTAATGAGAAATAAACTATCTAGATGCAACAAAAGAAAAATATTAATAAATTCAACAGCAGTATTAAGAAACTGTTACATCATAGCCAGGCATGGTGGCACACACCTTTAATCTTAGAACTTGGGAGGCAGAGGTGGATCTTTGTGAGTTCAAGGCCAGCTTGGTCTACAGAGTGAGTTCCAGAACAGCTGGGACTACAGGGCGACCCTGTCTCAAAAAGACCAAAAAAAAAAAAAAAAAAAAAAAAAAAAAAAAAGAAACTATTAGATCACAAGAAAATTAGAAAGTGGTAAGAAAATAACTATAGTATTTATCCCAGGTTCACTTATAATACAAGGAATATGAGGAACATTTAAATGTTCAAGAAAATGCTACAATTCAATAGAAAGTCAGGCAAGAGGCATGAACTGACAGTTTGCACACAAAAATATTACACACATAAATCTATTTACTAGACTTTAATGTATGGAAAGATGTCGGCTTTCACTTACTGTGCTATAAAGGCATATTTCGAACCACCCTGAGATGCTATCTAGTCTATCACCTTGCCAATGTCTCAGAAGGTTGGCAATGCTCTCTGTTAACATGGCTATAGGGAAGAGGGCTGCTCCTCGTCACCCATGGGAGCAGAGTGGTACAACTTCTATGAAGAGGATTTGGAAATATCTAGCACAATTACTATGCATCTACCCATGACCTAACTCCAGGAATTTACTCTGAAAGTATACCTCCACAAGACAGTACACTTTCAAGGTTATTCCTCAACAAATTATTTGCCATAGCAAAAAGGTTAGAAGAAACAACTTAAATTTCATTAAAATTCTAGTGGGATAAATTATGATGCATTCCCACAGGGAGGTACCATACAATTGAAAAGAGTTGGTGAGTATTTCTGTGATGTAATAGGTGAAAAACAATCAAAGTAATAAAGATTGAACACAACATTATATTTTTTTAATAAACTAAAAACTCAAAAATATTATGAAACTCATTTTTTGTCTAATGAATATATGCTAATAAAAATGTAAGGGAATAAACCAAAAATACGGTTGCATATTGCCAGGCATGATTATGTATGCCTTTAATCCCAGCAGATCTCCATGAGATTGAGGCCAGCCTGGTTTACATAACAGGTTCTAGGCCAGCTGAAGCTACAGGGAGATCCCATCTCAAAAATACTAAATATATACATACATACATATATACATACACACATACATATACATACATACACATACATACACACACATACACACACATACACACATACATACATACACACATACATACACACATACATACATACATACATACACACATACATACACACATACATACATACATAAATGGTTGCATAAAGAGGATTCCTAGGAACTGAGCTGGCAGTGAATGAAGCAGGGAAGGGTGTCTACTGAGTAGACTTTTTTTTTTTTTTTTTTTATGAATATATGTACATATATATTATCTATACTGCAGTATTAGATTCGAAAGAGTACCGCGGGAGACGAGGCGGAGTTCATAGTCATCATAATGCTCTAGTAGTGATAGAGACATTAGGAAGCTGATATAGGTTCATTTTTCCTTGTTGGAGGTACGTTGCTTTGTGTATGCCCTTTGCACTCCGCGTGCGCGGGAAAGCCTGCACTGCAGGAACTGTATAGTTGAGGGACAAAGCACTCAGGTAGCGGGTAGGGGCCAACATAAACGCCATTGGAAGTCCAACCTTGAGTGAAGCGCAGATGGGCCGATTCTTTTGTGATTGTTTATATTTTTTTGTGTGGGCGTCCTTATGATTGTTGGAGCCGGTAGATGACTCAAAGTCAGTATCCCCAGCTGTCCATGGACTCGAACTTTGTAAGAAACTCAGAATCGTTGGCCTTGAACTCTAACGAACGATATCCTTCGCCTCCGCATCTGCGTAGCTCGTGCACTGCCAAGTGCGTAGGATATGAAGAAAGGCGTAAGTTTTGCGCACACCGTGCGGGCGCGAGAACGGCCCGCTGGCCAGTGGCCATTATCAATAAGAGAAGCAGCTGCTATTTTCTTTCTTCATACATAATACTGTCATTATTACTATATTTGGACTAGGATCAACTAGAACCTATATAATTCCAAGCAATTACTCTATCGTAATTAGGATCTCTTACTACATTACCTTATGTGTGATTTATCTCAGTGTCCCAAATCGGTTAGGGAGCTTAGGTCAAGCTGCATGCACAGGCTTTCTCTTTGAGACATTTCCGTTACTTTCTGTCATTGTGATGCTTGTCCCGTACCCGTCAGTAATGAGACGCAGACCATTTGCCCAAATACTTTTTTACCTTTTTTGAGACAGGTCTCCCTTAGTCCCAGAGCATTAGGGCCTGGAGCTTAGTGGATGTAGACCAGGCCTGGCCTTGAACTCACATGAATCTCCTGCCTCTGCCTGTCTGAAGGTGCTGATTAAGATAAGTGTGCACCACCGATGCCCGCACGCCCCCCCCCCCCAGATATCTTTTAAGGAAGGATATTGCTCATAAATCAATCTCTGACCACTCATTGCTCATTGCTACAAGGTATCATTAATAATAGACCCATGATAGTGCACAGACTGGAGTAAAGAAATGCAGCCCATGAAAAGCGGTAACAGAAAATGTCCTCATGATTCAAATCCTTCACAGAGTTCTCCCTCATCTTCCCATTCTACATTTGGAATTTCCTCTCCATGATGAGGGTCTTGACTCCCAACAGCATCCAATAAATTTAATCACTTACTCTATTTCACAAGTGCCCCAAACATTTTCAGAGTTACTACTACAATACCATTTCCAGAACAAACCTAAAATAGCTCAAGGTTTTTTCATAGTTCTGTTTCCTCTCAGAATACAGCCATGAAAGGCGGAAACAGCCAAATGGGGCATCAAAGTCACTTCGTCTCTTTTTTTTCCTGTGTGGATCCATAATCAATTTCATGTGCAATGAATTCCTTATTTCATATTGTGTTAGTTTTATAGTTTTTTCTTTTTGAATCTTTGAAAATATAACTTATTTCAAATATGGAAACACTTTAATGTGGTTCAAAAGCCAAAACTGAATATTTAAAAGGCAGGCAGATCTTTGTGAGTCTCAAGGCCAGCCCCAGTCTAAGTAGTTCCAGGCAGCTAACAGGGAGATCCTGTCTCAACAAAACAAAAAAACAAAAAGAACACNAAATGGCCACTGGCTCATAAGGTTGACTTCCAAGGCGGTTTATGTGGCCCCTCCACGAGGCTGCCTCACAACAGGGCAGCAGGCTTTCCCAAAGCCAGGGTGCAAGGGATACAACAATGTTCCCCAAAGGAAAAGTAAACCTTTATCATCTAATGTCAGAAGTGATGACATTCTCTAACTTTAAGCATTTTTATTTCTTCTTTAACAATTTCATAATATATAATGTGCTTTGATCATACCTCCATTATCCTCTGCTCTTATTCCTTCCTCCTCCTGTTAAACTCCTTCTCTTCTAAGCATACCCCCTACTATTTTCACGTCTTTTGGGGAGGGCACTGCATTTAATCAGGGTTGCTTGCATGAGCATGGGTAGGGAGATATTTACTTGTGCAAGGGCAGCTTACTAGTATCTATGTCACTGAAGAATATGACTCTCTCTCCTTCAGTAACCATTAGCTGCTTGTAGCAACTCAGGGAGACTTGAGGCCTTATGAGCACCTCTCCTATCCATGGAGGATATTGATGACCCCGTCTTGTGCAGGTCATGTGCTGGTGGCCATTGCTGCTATGAGTTTATGGATTCAACAGCCATGTCCAGAAAAATAGCATTTCACAGTACTCCTTCCCATCCTTCCACTCTTAACTTCTTTCTGCCTCCCTTTTCCACAATCGTCCCTGAGCCTTGGAAGGGGTTACGTAGATGTCCTGTTCATGGCTGAGCATCCAACAGTCATGTATTCTCAGCACTTTCACCAACTATGAGTCTCTGCATCAACTGTTGCCCACTGCAAGCAGAGTGTCTCTGACCAAGGTAGGGAGCATTACTAATCTACTGATAAAACATAGATATTTAGAAGGCATTATGAACATTTAGCAAAGCAGAAATAGTAGGTTTTCCTCCAGCTCCCATCCCATTCCCTCCTGTGTTTATGGCTTCTCCAGCCATGGACTTTTGACCAGGTTTATAGTACGGGGTATGAATTCCTCCTGTGGAATGGGTCTCAAATCCAACCAGAAAGTGGTTGGTTACCCCCATAACATCGTGCCACTATTGCACCAGTGAGCACATCTGGCCTAGTAAGTTCATGATGTAGCTTGCAGGGTTCACAGCGAGGTAATTCCATTAATGACTTTTTACTCTCAGCGGTCTGTATAACACTTTCAGGCACTGTGAAGTCTAGCCAGCAGAGAGGAAGTGTTTGCTCAGTTCCAGTTTGACTTCTCTACATTCTGCAACCAAAGTGTGCAATGTCGTCACAATAGGGTCTTTTATCTGAGGTGAACATCTAAGGGAAATGGTACTAGTCTATGTCATTGGGGGGGGGCCTCTGAAGTCTCCATAACCAGCAACTCACAAGGAGCTGCCCCACAGCCGGCACTCAGGTGGGGTTACCATGGCTTCAGGGAGCAGCATTATCTGCATGTGCAGAGTACCTCGCTTCACACCATTTTTTAATTTAAATTTAAATTATATCTTTAAATTTGTTTTTATTTTATTTTATTTATTTCCATATGTGTATGAATGTATTGTCTGCATGCAAGTATGTGCACCTGTGACGTGCAATGCCGCAGAGGTCAGAAGAGGGCGTCGGACTCCCCTGGAACTGGAGTTCTCCTGGAATTGGAGTTTCAGACAGCTCTCGGCCGCCATGTGGGTGCTGGGGATCGAACCTGGGTCCTCTGCAAGAGCGGTCGGCGCTCTTAACCGCTAGGCCATCACTCCAGCCCCCTAAATTTGTTTTTTTTGAGGCAGGGTCTCCCTTTAGTCCCAGCTGTCCTAGAGCTCACTATATAGACCAGGCTGGCTTTGAACTCTGAGAGATCTGCCTTGCCTCTGCCTCCCAAGTGCTGGGATTAAAAGCATGTGCCACCCACCTGGCTATATCTTTAAAATTTTTATATTATGTGGGAGGTGCTGTGCATATGCCTGCAGAAGCCAGAAACATCTGACCCCCTGGAGCTGGAGTTACAGGCAGTTGTGAGCTGCCCAATGTGGGTGCTGGGAGCTGAACTCGGGTCCTCTGGAAGAGCAGAATGCAGTCTTAACCAATCATCCACCCCCAATAATATATATATATATTTAATTTATATATTTTTCATTTTTTAAGCACTACATAACAAGCTGCATGTTACATGATGTACTGTGTAGCTTTATGGCAGGAATAGCTAGGTTGGTTGTTTTTTTAAATCGGAAAATGCTTCCTTAATCAATGTTCTCCAAGCCCCTAGACACATATTAGCCACTGACTCCAGAGACTTGCCTGTCTTGTTCCATCAAAGCCCACAGCTAGGGAAGTCAGGCAAGATTGTTTATTCCTTGCCTTGTTAGTGAACCTCTAGGTGTATGCAGTGGTCACTCCAGGAATGACCAAGCCCATGACCCTTGATGGAAGCAAGCTATGAGAACCTCAAACTACATCTCTACACAGTGAAAAACACCCCCAACATTATTCTTTTGCTTCTCAAAGCTTAGTCTCCCTTTTGGTTATTAAATTAGCCTACAAAATAGTAGGGTCCATATGGCTTTTTCATACTCAGTTTCAGTTAACCCTCTCCTCCATCTCTCATCGTTCTCAGCCCTCCACCCCATCACTTAAACGTTTATACCCTTAGTATTCTGTTTCTCTACTTTGAAATCTCATGCAATTCTATCCCCCTCCCTTAAGGCTTCATCCCACTACCCCGGGGGCCCTTTCTAGCTTTCTAGCCTCTGCAGGCAATCCAAATTAAACATACAAATCTAAAAGTTGGAAGCCAGGATCAGGAGATAAGAAAGAGCACACAGCATTTTTCTTTCTGGGACTAGAATACCTCACTGGGTCTATTTTTCAGTTCCTTTTATTTTGCTGCAAATTTCATTTTTCTTTACAACTGAATAAAACTCCATTGCATGTATGGAGTGCATTTTCACTATCCAGTCATCAGCTGATTCGATTTCCTAGCTATTATAAATAAAGCAGCAATGTACAACGTTCCGTAACTTTGAGCTAATCTACTCATTGAAAGCAAGTCACTAGGTCCAGATCACACTCAAAGTAAAGACTGTAAGGACTTATCTTCCAGGAGCTCAGGACCATTGATGGCATCACCCGCCACAAAATAGAGTGGCAGTATATGCCTCCTGGTATGACAGCACTAGAAAGCATCGCCACCTCTATGGTATTGGGGGGAACAAGTGAAAGAAAGGAAACAGACAGATGTAAAATGAACACTCTATAAGAAAACTAGCACAAGCCAGCATGGTGGCACATGCATTTAATCCCAGCACTCAGGAGGCAGAGACAGGCAAATCTCTATGAATCTGAGGCCAGCCTGGTCTACATAGTGGGCTTCAGGCCAGTCAAGGATACCCAGTGAAACCCTGCCTCAAAAAACAAAAACAGTGGGGCTAGAGAGATAGCTCAGTGGTTTAAAGCACTGGTTCCTTTTCCAGAGGATCTGCGTTCGGTTCCCAGCACTCGCACAATGGCTAACAACCATCCTTAACTCCCCCTTCTAGACTCCACAGGCATTGCACACACATGGCGTATTTACATATATGCAGGCAAAACATTCATATACATAAAATAAAAATTAAATATCCAAACAAATAAATAAAAACTACCATCATCACCACCACCACCACCACTACCACCACCACCCAAACTAGCCTGAACTCTGAAAGCATCAACATCATGGAGAAGGCAAGCTATTCTAGGCTATAGAAGATTAAAGAGACATTTTACTTCAATTATATTTATGATACATAATGGGATTCTGGAAGACAAGAAAAAGCTATAATAAAAGACATTCTTCAGCCAAGTAGGAAATTTGAGTATAGACTATCTATTGAACTAGTAATACAATGTCAAACTTGTTGGGTGTGACAGTGGAATCATGGCTACAGGGGACAGTTCCTTTCTTCTAAGAGAAACATGGTGAAATGTTAAGTAGTCAAGTGTTAGGAACTGTCAAAATACAAATTCCAAGTGCTCAATGCCTATATGTTACTGTTAAATAGAGAAAATATTACCTAATCTATCATTAAATGCATATAAGTATTTTATATATTCATTGTGCTTTTCATTTGACTTTCCCCTATCTTTTTAGCAAAAATTTTTTAATTAATTAATTAATTAATTAATTTATGTGTATGAATGTCCTGTCTGCATGTAGGTTTGTGCACCCATGTCGTGCAATGCCGCGGAGGTCAGAAGAGGGTGTCGGATGCCCCTGGAACTGGAGTTCTCCTGGAATTGGAGTTACAGATGGTTCTTAGCTACCATGTGGGTGCTGGGGATCGAACCCGGGTCCTCTGCAAGAGCAGTCAGAGCTCTTAACCGCTAGGCTATCTCTCCAGCCCTGACTTTCCCCTATCTTTAAAATTTTCCAAGTAAGGGCTGGAGAGATAGCCTAGCGGTTAAGAGTACCGACTGGTCTTGCAGAGGACTTGAGTTCGATCCCCGCTCTTAACCGCTAGGCTATCTCTCCAGCACCGACTTTCCCCTATCTTTAAAATTTTCCAAGTAAGGGCTAGAGAGATAGCTTAGAGGTTAAGAGTACCGACTGCTCTTGCAGAGGACTTGAGTTCGATCCCCAGCACCCACATGGTGGCTGAGAACCATCTGTAACTCTAATTCCAGGAGAACTCCAGTTCCAGGGAATCCGAGACCCTCTTCTGACCTCTGTGGCATTGCATGACACGGGTGCTCAAACCTACATGCTGACAGTACATTCATACACATACAAAAATAAATAAAATTAAAAATAAAATAAAATAAAATAAAATAAAATAAAATTTTCCAAGTAAAAGGTTGTGAGGTGGAGGGTGGGGATGATTGTCAGGAACACAACACAACCACTATTTAAAGACCCTTGGTATTTGTTGGGCTCTCCTGAAGAACCCTAGGAACCTTCACCCAGTCTTCCAGGAGTGGCCAGTGTATGTGTTGGTGATGGCCTGAACCAGTCCTCATTGTATAAGGTAAGGCTTAGAAATGTGATCTCCATTCATGCTGCTGTAACAGAATATCTAAGATTGAGCCTGTATGATGAACAGAAATGTATTGGCTGATCATTCTGGGATCTGGAAAGTCAAAGATCAAGACGCCAGCATCTGTTCAAGACTTTCTTGTTCTATTGCCCCAGAAAAGTAAGAGGCAAAACAGGATTTTGTAACAGCATTGATTCCACTGATGAGGGAGGAGCCACAAGAGCCACCAAACTTCCACAGTAATTTTGGAAGGACATTCAAACCATCTGAGCATGGTGGCATAACCCCTGTAATCCCAGCACTAAGCAGACTGAAGCAGGAGGGCCAGTTTGAGATCACTCTGGGATAGATAGCAGGTTAAGGCCATCTTGGGCTACATAGGGAGAGATTGTCTTTAAAAAAAAAAATTCAGACCATAAGTGGGTGGGTCAGAGAGTCAGGGAGGTCTGAATTCCAATTCTTATTCTGTCCTTTTCTGCCTATGTAACTTTGAGCAAGTTACCAAGCTTCTTTGGTCTTTGCTTTGTCATTTATTACATGTGAGGCATCCTGCTCACTCACCATGTGGACAGTTCATTCATGCATTGACTAGTCAGTCATTGCTGTCTGCAATGGGGAAAGGGTACAAATAGGAATCAAGTCACTTCAGGGAACTCAGATAAAATGGGGGAGGGGAGCACCCATGCGGTCAACACTGAAGCTAAGTGTTGGGTTTTATGAGGTGAGGGTCTGCACTGGAAGGTTTCATGCAGGAGCTGGCTGTCTGCAGGGGTAGATTTGGTGGCCTCCACATGTGACAAATGCAAGCACCCTGCTGTAAGAACGCTCCAGGTCAGCACCACTGGGTAGTTTAGAAGTCCAGTAGGTGGCTTGACTCTGGGGAAGAGAGCTTGGCAGAGTGGGCAGGGCCATGTCAGGAGATGGTCCACCAGGCCAGTAGCGTCCGACCTATTCAGGCAATGGGATGCCTTTCCAGATGCACTTCCAAAGATCCTTCACACCCTACACTGTAGGCCTTGATCTTTGGTTCAGAAAAAGTCAATGAAAGTTCACTATGTTATATTGGTTAAAAAGGGGGAAAAAACCTGGGCTGGAGAGATGGCCTAGCGGTTAAGAGCACCGACCGCTCTTGCAGAGGACCCGGGTTCGATCCCCAGCACCCACATGGCGGCCTAGATCCTTCTGAAACTCCAATTCCAGGAGAACTCCAGTTCCAGGGGTTTCCGATTCCCTCTTCTGACCTCCGCGGCATTGCACGTCATTGGTGCACAAACTTGCATGCAGACAGTACATTCATACACATACAGAAATAAATAAAATTAATAAAAAAAATTTTTAAAAAAAAAGGGGGAAAAAAACCTTTCATCGACAGAGGGAAACTATGGGTCTTAACCTTTCTTGTTCCCAAAAGGGGAAGAGAAGGCTTGGATGGGGGATCAGGATGACAGTGGGGGTGCCTGGAGGGAAGCTTATCTGCCACCTTTGTCACCTTTTTATCATCTCTGTTCCCAAAGCAAACCCCACCCCTCACTTAAACTGCAGAGGCTACTGCATATTTTGCATATTTAATAATACTGCATATTATTATTATTATTATTACTTTATGTGTATGAATGTACTGTCTGCATGTAGGTTTGTGTACCCATGTCATGCAATGCCGCAGAGGTTAGAAGAGGGTGTCGGATTCCCCTGGAACTGGAGTTAAAGACGGTTCTTAGCTGCCATGTGGGTGCTGGGGATCGAACCCAGGTCCTCTGCAAGAGCAGTCGGCACTCTAACTGCTAGGCCATCTCTCCAGCCCTGCTACTGTATATTTTTAAAATACTTTATTTACTATTTTTTATTTTATGTGTCTGAGTGTATTGCCTGAATGTAAGTACACCGTATCGTGCCATGCCACAGAGGTCAGAAGACGGTGTACGATCCCCTGGAACTGGAGTTACAGCTGGCTGTTAGCCATTATGTGGGTGTTGGAATTCCAACCTCAGTCTTCCAAAACAGTAGCCAGTGCTCTTAACCTCTGAGCCATCTCTCCAGCCCGAGGCTACTGTATTTTTGGTTAATTATTTTAATTGTACAATTTTGTGGAGTATAGTGCAATAATCCAAGTCCTGAATGCAGCGGACGTGCTGACTCCTTGGGTTCTGCTTTCACCTCCTTCAGCTTCTTTTCTTTTCTTGTGGTGCTGGGGATGGAACCCAGGGCCTTGTGCTCGCCAGGTCAGCACTCTACCACTGAGCCACATGCTCAGCACCCCCTGAGCAGTGGGTGGCAGGAACACTACAACTTACTCCTTCCTTGCATCAACCTTTGGGTGCCAGGTAATCCTGCCACCCTCTACCCTGCCTCCCTTTCTGAGGGAGTCACACATTCCTAGAATGTGTCATTTTCTTTTTTACCACGACTGTCAAGTACTTTCATGGTTAGATTTTTAAGAGATTTATTTCTATTATTTTTAATTGTGTGTGTGTGTGTGTGTGCATGCATGCACATGTGCACGTGGTGCCCAGTTCGGAAGCCCAGTGCAATGCCCGCAGAGGCCAGAAGAAGGTATTGAATCCCCTGGAACTGAAGTTACAGATGGTTGTTAGCCGACACGTGGGTGCTAGGATTTGAACCCAGCTCCTCTGCAAAAACAGCCAGTGCTCTTTAACTGCTGGACAGTCTTTCCAGCCCCGGGGTTAGATTTCTTTAAAGACCAAGAGAAAACCCTACGCACCGAGCACACAATCTAGTTTTATCTTTATGCTGCCCTGTTCCATGATTCCTCCGTTGTCTCCTCCCCATTTCTAGAAAGCAAGAGGGGGAAAGAGGAGGCGCGGTGATGGTCTCCTCGAAGACCCCAGGCCTGTGCCAGCACTGGGCGGAGGAACTTTGACTTGGAAGTCGGACTTGGGCTCGCTGACCAGGAACCCCCGGGGCACACACGCCTAAGGAGGCCCCTTGCCTCCTTCCAAATCATTTTTCGAAGAACAAAAACTATGTACAAATGAATATTTCCATCTTTATTTCAAATTCTAGGTTTCAACGGCAATATTAATGCTACTCCACAGTGTAATTTACTTGTAATAATATATCATTATTTCTATTTTACAGTTCTCTTCTTAAAGTAGTAAAGCAAATGTTTAAAACAGCACAAATCCTCAGCCCAACAATTCCCCATTCAGGCTCAGAATCTGCGCTCTCCTTTCAGAATTGCACATAATTGAAAACAATGCAAACCCCCGTGTGCTAAATGCCGGAGTCATTAAAGCATTTCTTTTTTAAACTTTGGAATAAAAAAGATCATTCTTGTAGCTGTGGTTATTATTTATTTATTTTTAGAAACCCCAAACAGGCTTGCTTCCTGTTCCCAGACTGACATCTGCTGGGGACCACAAGCTGGCGGGCTTGGGAGGCAGGCCCGCAGCCGGCTGCCACTCGGAGCCCTGGCTCCGCAGAGAGCCGCCGGCCTGGCCTGGCCTGGCCAGCGCGGTCCTCCGGCGCCATCTCAGCTCATCCATGGCCCCCAGTTTCCCTCGCGCTGCCAGCAACAGAGGTGAGCCCCAGAATGACACTGACTTGATGCAGATCCGGGCAGGACGTGTGCCGCCATGTGAGCCTCGTCCCGGGCTCCCAGGCTTGTGGACGGCCGAGAGGCCACGCAGTTTCCTGCATCTTCAGGGCATATCCGTGTGCATCGCTCACTTTTTTTCTTTCTGAGGGAGTCACACATTCCTAGAATGTGTCATTTTCTTTTTTACCACGACTGTCAAGTACTTTCATGGTTAGATTTTTAGAGATTTATTTCTATTATTTTTAATTGTGTGTGTGTGTGTGTGGTGGCATGCAATGCACATGTGCACGTGGTGCCCAGTTCGGAAGCCCAGTGCAATGCCCGCAGAGGCCAGAAGAAGGTATTGAATCCCTGGAACTGAAGTTACAGATGGTTGTTAGCCGACACGTGGGTGCTAGGATTTGAACCCAGCTCCTCTGCAGAAAACAGCCAGTGCTCTTTAACTGCTGGACAGTCTTTCCAGCCCCGGGGTTAGATTTCTTTAAAGACCAAGAGAAAACCCTACGCACCGAGCACACAATCTAGTTTTATCTTTATGCTGCCCTGTTCCATGATTCCTCCGTTGTCTCCTCCCCATTTCTAGAAAGCAAGAGGGGGAAAGAGGAGGCGCGGTGATGGTCTCCTCGAAGACCCCAGGCCTGTGCCAGCACTGGGCGGAGGAACTTTGACTTGGAAGTCGGACTTGGGCTCGCTGACCAGGAACCCCCGGGGCACACACGCCTAAGGAGGCCCCTTGCCTCCTTCCAAATCATTTTTCGAAGAACAAAAACTATGTACAAATGAATATTTCCATCTTTATTTCAAATTCTAGTTTTCAACGGCAATATTAATGCTACTCCACAGTGTAATTTACTTGTAATAATATATCATTATTTCTATTTTAACAGTTCTTCTTCTTAAAGTAGTAAAGCAAATGTTTAAAACAGCACAAATCCTCAGCCCAACAATTCCCCATTCAGGCTCAGAATCTGCGCTCTCCTTTCAGAATTGCACATAATTGAAAACAATGCAAACCCCCGTGTGCTAAATGCCGGAGTCATTAAAGCATTTCTTTTTTAAACTTTGGAATAAAAAAGATCATTCTTGTAGCTGTGGTTATTATTTATTTATTTTTAGAAACCAAACAGGCTTGCTTCCTGTTCCCAGACTGACATCTGCTGGGGACCAACAAGCTGCGGGGCTTGGGAGGCAGGCCCCGCAGCCGGCTGCCACTCGGAGCCCTGGCTCGCAGAGAGCCGCCGGCCTGGCCTGGCCTGGCCAGCGCGGTCCTCCGGCGCCATCTCAGCTCATCCATGGCCCCCAGTTTCCCTCGCGCTGCCAGCAACAGAGGTGAGCCCCAGAATGACACTGACTTGATGCAGATCCGGGCAGGACGTGTGCCGCCATGTGAGCCTCGTCCCGGGCTCCCAGGCTTGTGGACGGCCGAGAGGCCACGCAGTTTCCTGCATCTTCAGGGCATATCCGTGTGCATCGCACTGTTTTTTTTTTTTTTTTTTTTTTGCATTGGTTTCTTCTGCTTTCGAGACTCCCTGTTTAATTAGCTGTGTCCATCTGGTCCTATAAGGGAGGGTCTGGGGACTGGAGAGATAGCCTAGCGGTTAGAAGCACCGACGCTCTTGCAGAGGACCCCAGGTTCGATTCCCAGCACCCACATGGCGGCTGAGGACCGTCTGAAACTCCAAATAGNTTTTTTTTTTTTTTTGCATTGGTTTCTTTTTTCGAGACTCCCTGTTTAATTAGCTGTGTCCATCTGGTCCTATAAGGGAGGGTCTGGGACTGAAGAGATAGCCTAGCGGTTAGAAGCACCACCTCTTGCGGAGGACCCAGGTTCAGATTCCCAGCACCCACGTGGCGGCTGGACATTCTGTAACTCCAAATACCAGGAGAACTCCACTTCCGGGGAAATCCCGAGACCCTCTTCTGACCTCCGCGCATGCACGACACGGGTGCACAAACCTGCATGCAGACAGTAACATTTATACACAGAGATAAATAATAGTAAAAAAATTAAAAAAAAAAAAAAGGGAGGGTCTGGGTCATCGAAGAGTCCCAGTTCCACTCTCTTCACAGTTTACAACCTTGAGCCAAGCTTCCTTTCTTCCCAGAAAAGTCCGAGTTCCCTGGGCCATTTCCGATTTATAGGCAGCCTGGCTCCTCCACACAGGTCTGTCCCCTCCCGTGCACATCTGTCCCCTCTGGCTCCCTACACAAGAGTGACCACTTGTAGAAACTTCCTTTTCCCGTGCGCCACACCCACACTCAATGGTCTGGAAGAGTCTTGGTCTCTATCTTCCTGTCAGCCGATCTGTCCCCTCATCTCCAGCAGGTGACCAGTCCAGTAGTCTTTACCTCCCGTACAGTCTCTTTCCTCATCTCCACCAGGTGACCAGTTTAGTAGTCTTTACCTCCCATCCCGTCTCTTTCCTCATCTCCAGCAGGTGACCAGTCTACTAGTCTTTACCTCCCATCCCGTCTCTTTCCTCATCTCCAGCAGGTGACCAGTCTACTAGTCTTTAACTCCCATCCTGTCTCTTTCCTTATCTCCAGCTGCTGACCAGTCCAGTAGTCTTTACCTCCCATCCCCAGTCTCTTTCCTCATCTCCAGCAGGTGACCAGTTTATAGTCTTTACCTCCCATCCCATTTCTTTCCTCATCTCCAGCAGCTGACCAGTCCAGTAGTCTTTACCTCCCATCCCCAGTCTCTTTCCTCATCTCCAGCAGCTGACCAGTCCAGTAGTCTTTACCTCCCGTCCAGTCTCTTTCCTCACTCCAGCAGGTGACCAGTCTAGTAGTCTTTACCTCTCGTCCAGTCTCTTTCCTCATCTCCAGCAGGTGACCAGTCCAGTAGTCTTTACCTCCCGTCCAGTCTCTTTCCTTTCTAAACAAAACGTTCATCTTCCTCTCCTCAAGACTATTTTGAAAGGCACTTCGAAGCCCATTTAAACATCTTTAATGGAACCTCAGTACCACAGAAGGAGCAAGTCCCTTGGCCTGATGTTCCAACACCACCACATCCCAGCCGACCAGCGTTCCCAAAGCCTACCAGCCTGCGTGAGGCCAGGGAATCTAGTGAAGAATGCAGACAGAATGAGCACTAAAATGGAAGAACTGACAAGATGGTGATTCTGAGGTGGAGATCTGGCTTGATGCTAGTTGTCTTTCCCCTTCCCCCTTAAGCTTTTAATTTTAGAATAACTTTACAGAAAAGTTCAAGAACATTACGTAGACTAGCACCCAGCCTCCCTCTGCCCTGCCTCCCTTTCTGAAGGAGTCCGCGTTCCTACAACATGTCACTTTCACTTTCTACCACAACTATAAAGTACTTTTGTGGTTAGATTTTTAAGAGATTTATTCTATTATTTTAATTATGTGCAGCCCCTCCTTTCCACCCATTTGGCCTCTCCCTGTGAGACTTCCTGGCAGCTCAGATCACAGGCCAGTAGTGTAGCCACAGGAAGGAGGGTGAGCTGGACTCTAAGAAGTTTGCTGCATTCACAATGAATGAATTTTCTGTTACTCTCTAGTTCTAGCCAGTGATACTATACACGCATAAAATCCAGAGCCTGAGGAAGAAAAGGTTTTGTGTACGTCAGAGGCAAACTGTGTGTAGTCATTATCCTGCCTGGCATAAGTATGTACACCTGCCTCTGAGAGTGGCCATTGATTCTCTTGCCCTGTGGGGGTGCTCACTAAAAAGGGGTGCGTGTATTTTATCATCTGCCCAAATCAGAAGTCTCCAATCACCTTCACCTCTGGTACTATGAGCTTCCCATTTAACAGTTGTGGACTGAAAGTTTTCTTTTTTTTTTTTTTCCCTTGGTATTTTGAGACAGGGTCTCCTTTGGTCCCAGCTGGCCTAGAGCTCACTCTGGAGACCAGGCTGGCCTTGAACTCACAGAGATCCACCTATCTCTGCCTCCCGGTGCTAGATTAAAGGAGCGCCACCATGCCCGGCGACAGAAGTTTAAGAATAAGTTTAAGTAGACAGAACAAGCCATTTAAAGAAAAACAGTAAGCACACTGTAAGCACAAATGACCTGGTTTTCCATGTTCCTCACTTCCCCTTCCATCCAGAGACTCACCATTGCTTTGGGGGTCTCGTCAGGACCCCTCAGCTGGTGCTCCTCAGCGCTAGTCCCTCCATGACAGGCTTGCTCCTGCTCGAGGCCCTTACACACTCAGCCCCACCTCCTTGAAGGCTTCTTCTTCCTTCCCTGGCATTGCTGGCCCATCTTCCAGTCTCTGCTCAATGTCACCCCCTCCAGGAAGCTCTCTCACGTGGTCATCTGTGTGCTCCCATCGTCTACTGTGCACAGAACTGGAGTAAGAAAGGAATTTGCATTTTGTGTCATTAATTATACAGTGCAGCTTAATTAATTGGGTTAGTAATGATAGCCAGTAGTTGTTGAATTTATACATCACTCTAACCTCACAGCAAGCCTTACTGGTAGAAGGTGTTAAGATCCCCTATTTAACAGATGAAGAAAAGAAACCAAGAACCAGGGATCATAAATTCCCTTTCCTAGGCCTCAGCAGGCTGGAACAGCTAGGATTTCCCATCCTTCCCTTTTGATCTCCACTGCAGAACAGCAAGGGAAGTGTGTGTATCACAGGGATGCCAGGAGAGAAAGAGTATGGATGGTTAAGGCTTCCTCAGAGTGCCAAGCCTTGATGCAAACTTCTTCAGGACCAGCTACACTAGTTAGGTGCCCACTTACTGATCTGCTTTCCAGGGATCTCAGCCAGGGAGCATCAAGAGGCTGCTTGTTCCCAGCTTCTCTACTTTTACATCTCTCCACTGGAATCGTCCTGTCTGGCCCAAGCCAGCTGAGGCCTAGCTGCTGTGCTTTAGACTACAGTCAGGATTTAAGGTTTGGACCTCTCCCTTGGAGCTCAGCAGAAGAAAAAGACTTGCCCGGCTCACACTGTCTTGTCGTTCATCTAGCACCCCGCACATGGACTGAACCAAGAGAGCTTGGTAAGATGAGAATAAATGATTGAATATGCATGAGGATGTTACGGTACGACGATTGACGACTTCGATGGACTGGAAGGATAAGTAAGTATTAAAAAACAAAAAAAAAAAAACGAAAAGGAAAAAATCTTTATGGACGGTAAATAGGATATGGTATGGACGGTGAAAGAGGATGTATGTAGCTAGATTGTACCTCCTTCTTTCTTTTATTTACTGATGGGATGATGGATGGATCACCGTACTGTGCCATCCAGCATTGATGTACACCTTTACGTACGTCTGCCGTATTTTTACTGATTTACCTGCCGTACCGACATACGGATTGGATTCTACTATTTGAACCAAGAAGTGGATTTACGTATATGGATGGGATGGACGTAGACGGATGGTATGGATGGACTTGTACACGGACTTGATTGACAATGATGTATGTATGGACGGACGGATGGATGGACAGGTGGATAGATGGATGGACACCAATACCAGGAGAACTCCACTTCCAGGGGAATCCGAGACCCTCTTCTGACCTCCGCGGCATTGCACGACACGGGTGCACAAACCTGCATGCAGACAGTACATTCATACACATACAGAGATAAATAATAGTAAAAAAATTAAAAAAAAAAAAAAAGGGAGGGTCTGGGTCATCGAAGAGATCCCAGTTCCACTCTCTTCACAGTTTACAACCTTGAGCCAAGCTTCCTTTCTTCCCAGAAAAGTCCGAGTTCCCTGGGCCATTTCCGATTTATAGGCAGCCTGGCTCCTCCACACAGGTCTGTCCCCTCCCGTGCACATCTGTCCCCTCTGGCTCCCTACACAAGAGTGACCACTTGTAGAAACTTCCTTTTCCCTGCGCCACACCCACACTTCAATGGTCTGGAAGAGTCTTGGTCTCTATCTTCCTGTCAGCCGATCTGTCCCCTCATCTCCAGCAGGTGACCAGTCCAGTAGTCTTTACCTCCCGTACAGTCTCTTTCCTCATCTCCACCAGGTGACCAGTTTAGTAGTCTTTACCTCCCATCCCGTCTCTTTCCTCATCTCCAGCAGGTGACCAGTCTACTAGTCTTTACCTCCCATCCCGTCTCTTTCCTCATCTCCAGCAGGTGACCAGTCTACTAGTCTTTAACTCCCATCCTGTCTCTTTCCTTATCTCCAGCTGCTGACCAGTCCAGTAGTCTTTACCTCCCATCCCCAGTCTCTTTCCTCATCTCCAGCAGGTGACCAGTCTACTAGTCTTTACCTCCCATCCCATTTCTTTCCTCATCTCCAGCAGCTGACCAGTCCAGTAGTCTTTACCTCCCATCCCCAGTCTCTTTCCTCATCTCCAGCAGCTGACCAGTCCAGTAGTCTTTACCTCCCGTCCAGTCTCTTTCCTCACCTCCAGCAGGTGACCAGTCTAGTAGTCTTTACCTCTCGTCCAGTCTCTTTCCTCATCTCCAGCAGGTGACCAGTCCAGTAGTCTTTACCTCCCGTCCAGTCTCTTTCCTTTCTAAACAAAACGTTCATCTTCCTCTCCTCAAGACTATTTTGAAAGGCACTTCGAAGCCCATTTAAACATCTTTAATGGAACCTCAGTACCACAGAAGGAGCCAAGTCCCTTGGCCTGATGTTCCAACACCCCACATCCCAGCCGAGCCAGCGTTCCCAAAGCCTACCAGCCTGCGTGGAGGCCAGGGAATCTATGGAATGATTGCAGACAGAATGAGCACTGAAAATGGAAGAACTGAGCAAGATGGTGATTCTGAGGTGGAGATCTGGCTTGATGCTAGTTGTCTTTCCCCTTCCCCCTTAAGCTTTTAATTTTAGAATAACTTTACAGAAAAGTTCAAGAACATTACGTAGACTAGCGCCCAGCCTCCCTCTGCCCTGCCTCCCTTTCTGAAGGAGTCACGTTCCTACAACATGTCACTTTCACTTTCTACCACAACTATAAAGTACTTTTGTGGTTAGATTTTTAAGAGATTTATTTCTATTATTTTTAATTATGTGCAGCCCCTCCTTTCCACCCATTTGGCCTCTCCCTGTGAGACTTCCTGGCAGCTCAGATCACAGGCCAGTAGTGTAGCCACAGGAAGGAGGGTGAGCTGGACTCTAAGAAGTTTGCTGCATTCACAATGAATGAATTTTCTGTTACTCTCTAGTTCTAGCCAGTGATACTATACACGCATAAAATCCAGAGCCTGAGGAAGAAAAGGTTTTGTGTACGTCAGAGGCAAACTGTGTGTAGTCATTATCCTGCCTGGCATAAGTATGTACACCTGCCTCTGAGAGTGGCCATTGATTCTCTTGCCCTGTGGGGGTGCTCACTAAAAAGGGGTGCGTGTATTTTATCATCTGCCCAAATCAGAAGTCTCCAATCACCTTCACCTCTGGTACTATGAGCTTTCCATTTAACAGTTGTGACTGAAAGTTTCTTTTTTTTTTTTCCCTTGGTATTTTTGAGACAGGGTCTCCCTTTAGTCCCAGCTGGCCTAGAGCTCACTCTGTAGACCAGGCTGGCCTTGAACTCACAGAGATCCACCTATCTCTGCCTCCCGAGTGCTAGGATTAAAGGAGAGCGCCACCATGCCCGGCTGACAGAAAGTTTAAGAATAAGTTTAAGTAGACAGAACAAGCCATTTAAAGAAAAACAGTAAGCACACTGTAAGCACAAATGACCTGGTTTTCCATGTTCCTCACTTCCCCTTCCATCCAGAGACTCACCATTGCTTTGGGGGTCTCGTCAGGACCCCTCAGCTGGTGCTCCTCAGCGCTAGTCCCTCCATGACAGGCTTGCTCCTGCTCGAGGCCCTTACACACTCAGCCCCACCTCCTTGAAGGCTTCTTCTTCCTTCCCTGGCATTGCTGGCCCATCTTCCAGTCTCTGCTCAATGTCACCCCCTCCAGGAAGCTCTCTCACGTGGTCATCTGTGTGCTCCCATCGTCTACTGTGCACAGAACTGGGAGTAAGAAAGGAATTTGCATTTTGTGTCACTTAATTATACCAGTGCAGCTTAATTAATTGGGTTAGTAATGATAGCCAGTAGTTGTTGAATTTATACATCACTCTAATCCTCACAGCAAGCCTTACTGGTAGAAAGTGTTAAGATCCCCATTTTACAGATGAAGAAACCAAGAACCAGGGATCATAAATTCCCTTTCCTAGGCCTCAGCAGGCTGGAACAGCTAGGATTTCCCATCCTTCCCTTTTGATCTCCACTGCAGAACAGCAAGGGAAGTGTGTGTATCACAGGGATGCCAGGAGAGAAAAGAGTGATGGATGGTTAAGGCTTCCTCAGAGTGCCAAGCCTTGATGCAAACTTCTTCAGGACCAGCTACACTAGTTAGGTGCCCACTTACTGATCTGCTTTCCAGGGATCTCAGCCAGGGAGCATCAAGAGGCTGCTTGTTCCCAGCTTCTCTACTTTTACATCTCTCCACTGGAATCGTCCTGTCTGGCCCAAGCCAGCTGAGGCCTAGCTGCTGTGCTTTAGACTACAGTCAGGATTTAAGGTTTGGACCTCTCCCTTGGAGCTCAGCAGAAGAAAAAGACTTGCCCGGCTCACACTGTCTTGTCGTTCATCTAGCACCCCGCACATGGACTGAACCAAGAGAGCTTGGTAAGGATGAGAATAAATGATGAAATGGATGGAAGGATGAATGGATGGACGGACGGACAGACGGATGGATGGATGGACGGATGGACGGACGGAAGGATGGATGGACGGATGGATGGGATGGATGGATGGATGGACGGATGGACAGACGGATGTATGTATGGACGGATGGATGGATGGATGGATGAACGGACGGACAGACAGATGGATGGACAGATGGACGGACGGATGGACGGATGGACGGATGGACGGACAGACAGACGGATGGATGGACGGATGGACAGATGGATGGACGGATGGATGGATGGATGGACGGACGGATGGATGGATGGATGGACGGACGGATGGACAGATGGATGGATGGATGGACGGACGGATGGATGGACAGGTGGATGGATGGACACATGGATGGATGGACAGATGGATGGACGCATGGATGGATGGATGGACGGACAGATGGACGGACAGATGGATGGGTGGGTGGATGGACGGATGGATGGACAGATGGACAGATGGATGGACGGATGGATGGATGGATGGACGGACAGATGGATGGATGGATATCCATCCAACTCACAAGGAATGGACACATTTTTGTCCTTAGAAATTTCTAATATATTTCACATGCCATGGCTGAAGGAGAGTAAAAACTAATTTTCCAGATAACACTCTTCTAACCAGATGTTCAGACTGAACAAAAAAGGAAAGAATAACCCTTCTCAGTGCTTTGCATTCTGCCTGGATTTCCAGTAGGAAAACAGGGCAGTCGTCTTCAACCCTTATGATCTTCACTTGAGATTGAGAAACTAGAAATGGAACACTGCCATTCACGATTAACTGGAATGGAATAAAGGTGGCGGTCTGCTAAGATGTGGAAGTGACTGAGAGGCCCTGGAGCCAACAGCAGTGGGAGAGCAGGTGGGCATAGGAGCCAGTTCGCACACTCTGGATGTCATGACTGCCACCTGCTAGTACTGGAAAAGGAGGTGCTTGTGAAAAAGTAAGTACAAAGATGAGCTGAAACTATGTCTATGCATCTATCCTCCATAGCTGTGAGTTTCACATCTGCAAATCCAGTCTGCTGCAGATGGAGAATATCCAGGGAAGAAACTGGTTTTAACATTGCATGCTGACAGGCTTCCCCCTTGTTTATACCCTACACAATACAGTATGACAATGGTTTATGGAGTGTTCATAATCTAGAGATGATTTAAAATATACGTAGCCGGGTGTGGTGGCACACGCCTTTAATTCTAGCACTTGGCAGGCAGAGGCAGGCGGATCTTTGTGAGTTCAAGGCCAGCCTGGTCTACAGAGTGAGTTCCAGGACAGCTGGGACTACAGAAAAGACCAAAAAATAAATAAATAAATAAATAAAAATATAAAATATACGTGAGAAGCTCAGGGTATATGCAAACCCATGTCTTTATACCCTGAGGGGCCTGAGCACACAGGAATCCTGGTACGCACGGGGCCAACCAACCCCAGCAGATGCAAGTGAACTGTATTTCAGAGACTGCAACTGTTCGATGTGTCACTAACATTCAGTTTGTCAGGTTACTGTTTCTTATCCTTTCCCACTCTTTTAAATTCAGCGGTAGAGGGATAACATATTCATTAACGAATGCAGTGTTTAGAGGTGGAAATGGCTAAGTGTGAGACGAGAGGAAATTATTCTGCCAGAGGGAGGGTACAGAGCAGCCTGTGAGTCTGGGGATGGAACTCATAGGCACTGCCATTTAAATTATAAGCTATTTATTTGTCTCCTTATTTACAATTAGCACCTGGTAATTTGCTGATCTTATGTAGGTCTTTAGGATCTGTTACTATGGTTACCACCAACATAAATGCTACACTATATAAAAGAAACAATTTAGAAATGGCTGGCTATTAAGTCGTACTTATTTAACTGGTTTGGGATTTATTTTATTCTGATGGCGTCTTCGCATTCTCTTCTCACTTCAAAGTCCGTGCATTACGTTTTCTGATGGGCTCTACGATGCTTTCAGAGCCTTCTACCCTCACAGCAGGGAGCAGAAGCTTTTTCAAAAGAGCCATCCGCCCCACAGAAAGTGGTACCTTGTAGAAAATAGTGCATTGGGTAGAAAGAGATGCAGTCTCACTTAAAAAATGTTCAAAAGTCACCAAGAATATTAACCTCTCCTCCCACAAGCCCTCAGGACCTAGTGACTCCAGACCTAAAGGTTCCCATGCACTTTGCCCTGTCCTTTCGAACCCATCCTCCAGTAGGGCAGACAGAAATCTCCAGATTCAAGGGCCTCCCACCATCCTCCCCTCTGTCTCCACACTGTGGGCTGGCTGTAAGGCTGTCCTGGGCCTTTCTTGGCATCCAGCTAGCTTTTCAATAAGCCATGGGAAGCTACTTGCAGAATTTCCAGGAGACTGATTCAAAAACCTGTCCCAAAGTGGCATCTGTGATCGGGTGAGAAGCATTCTCAGATTCCACCTCCGCCTCGTCTCGCTGGTTCTCATCTTTCTCTCCATTCAAGATGAGAGAGAACACTCCATTCAGTGTTCACTACCAGGAAGGCCTCTGCTAGGACAGGAAACAAAACAAACCCCACTCCTATCTTCTGTTACCCCAAAACCCAAGGCCTCAAGAGAATGCAGGGAGCTTTACTCTAGCTTGGAAAAATATTTTGAGGAGGAGAAGAGAAGGGAAAGGATAGATGGATGAAAGGAGGGTGTTGTAGGGAAGGGAAGGCAGGCATAGGTGAGGCCGTGTGTGGTCTGTGCTTCAGCAAAGCCAGGCTGGCCTTCTTAGCTAAATGCCAGGGAGACCCGGAGACCAGTGGTCAGCAAGACCACCTAGGCCAGGGTTTGCAGCACAAGTGCTCACAGAAGTCAGGCCAGATGTGGGAACAGGCCCGAGGCAACGGAAAGTGGCATGGGCTGCATCTGGAGAGAGAGGCCATTCCACCTCGACCAGCAGCGGCCTTTGACTTGTCTCCCAGCAAGCAGGCCAAGGCCTCAGACCTGGCAGGCCCACATGAACAGGGATGGGGGAGGGGCATCTGACCAATGCCTGTGCGCACCCAGTGAGAACCAGATGTGTACCCCAGAACTTCGGCACAACCCTGGGGTGGGCGAGAGAATTCCAGAAAGGAGGGAGCTTGTGATGCTTTCCACATCTCTCTGGAAGAAAGGCACACAGAGTTTAAAATTAGATTGTTTCTTCTACATCTGAACCTGGGGACTGAAATTTGTACTCGTGGCTTATGTTTGGGAAATGTTTATTTTACAAAGTTAGAAAAACTTCCTTATTGTAGAACTTCTCAGAAATTTAATATGTGAAAATATTACACCCTGGATCTTCAAGAAAGGGATTCAGTAGATCACTTATGTGCTGGTAAATGATTAATTACCAACTCGGGAATTAAATCAGGGATTAAACCCTAGACTTACAGCACTACACTTTCCATGATGTAAACCTAAAGGTCATTCCAGTTTGAGCATGTCCCTCAGGCCTGGTGGGGCATCGCTGATTCTGATCCCAGTTCTGAGGATTCCTAACAAGTGGGGGGCGATCCAGGCTTCGTTCTCAACAATAATTCAGTGAATTCATATTCAAACATCTGCGTTGGAGATGCCTGCCAGTTACTGAGCTTAAGACTTGTCCTCTTTTTTTTTAATTTATTTTTTATTTTTGGTCTTTTCCAGACAGGGTCTCCCTGTAGCCCCAGCTGTCCTGGAACTTGCTCTGTAGACCAGGCTGGCCTTGAACTCAAAAAGATCTGCCTGCCTCTGCCTCCCAAGTGCTAGGACTAAAGGCGTGCGCCACCACGCCCGGCTAAGACTTGTTCTCTTATACACAGTGTCAAGAGCCTCCTGACATATCACAGTATTTCTATGTAGGTATTTGTCTGCTTTTTGAGATTCAGTTTCATTATGTAGCCCAGATTGGCCTTGAACTCCTATTGTCCTGGCATAGCCTCCAGTGCTGAGATTATAGATGTATAGTTCCATCCCTTGCTAGTTGGTTTCTTTTAGGTGATTATATCCATGCCAACATGTATGATCTCTAAGGCACAATAGATATAAAGAATGCAGAAAAGACATGGTCTCTGAGGCAAACTGGCTACTCTCTATGGTAGGCCCAATAATTCCTGTTTGCAGGTGCTCATCTCTCTGTGTAGAGCTACACAATGGACGGGGTGCTTGGGACCTGACAGTGTGTGGCTTCAAAGCCTCCATCGGGAACAATCGGGCTGCTCACTCAGGGGAGATCTGGATGAGTACGGGGAGGGAGGCCTCCTGAGTAGCTCTTGAAGCAGTTCTACAAAGTCCACAGGGTGAGAAACTAAGAGGCTCAACTCCCCACCCTGAGGATGAATGGAACCTCCCGCTCAGGCAAGCCCGGTGATGGCTGCTGCTGTCTTGGGGAAACTTCTAGATGCTAAATTTTTTTTGGGGGGAGGTAGTTTTTTCATCACACAGTATAATCAATATAGAACCTAAGTTTATAACTTTAAAAAGATGAATATGAATATAGAAAAATATGTGAAGTCAACCAGCATGTGTATACATGAACTGACCGTTATAAGCTCTGAGAATTGGAGTTAGGGAAGGAGGGAGGAGGTTGTACTGTGAAGAAATAAGACCTGTTTAGGAAGCTTTCAATTTAGAAGGAAAGGAGGCTTGAAGAGAGGCGAGACAACACCATGGGTTCTTTCCTTTGTGGAGAAACCAAATTATTGAGGAGTTTATGCAAGTGTTCTTTGTAAAATGTGAAACTCACTTAAAAAATCAAGAATATGCCTTGAAGCGACCCAGGTGCAGGGTGTACCTCGTAGTCCTTCCACTTGGGAAGCCACCCAGGTGTGGGGTGCCCCCTCGTAGTCCTGCCACTTGGGAAGCCACCCAGGTGTGGGGTGCCCCCTCGTAGTCCTGCCACTTGGGAAGCCNTGGGGGGAGGTAGTTTTTTCATCACACAGTATAATCAATATAGAACCTAAGTTTATAACTTTAAAAAGATGAATATGAATATAGAAAAATATGTGAAGTCAACCAGCATGTGTATACATGAACTGACCGTTATAAGCTCTGAGAATTGGAGTTAGGGAAGGAGGGAGGAGGTTGTACTGTGAAGAAATAAGACCTGTTTAGGAAGCTTTCAATTTAGAAGGAAAGGAGGCTTGAAGAGAGGCGAGACAACACCATGGGTTCTTTCCTTTGTGGAGAAACCAAATTATTGAGGAGTTTATGCAAGTGTTCTTTGTAAAATGTGAAACTCACTTAAAAAATCAAGAATATGCCTTGAAGCGACCCAGGTGCAGGGTGTACCTCGTAGTCCTTCCACTTGGGAAGCCACCCAGGTGTGGGGTGCCCCCTCGTAGTCCTGCCACTTGGGAAGCCACCCAGGTGTGGGGTGCCCCCTCGTAGTCCTGCCACTTGGGAAGCAGGGGGAGGAAATCACTCGAACTCCAGAGTTTGAGAGCAACCTCAACAACAACAGAGACACCCTGGCCATTAAAATAGATAAAATAAGGGGCTAGGTTGTCGACAGCAGGGCCTTATCACCTCTCTTCTTGCAGGTATCCCAGTTTACAGGCAAGAAGCCTTTACCTTTTGGGGGGGGGCTTGGCTCCCCTGGCCAATGTCTCCTTGGTAGAATAATCCATTGCTGATATCAGAGCTCTCCTGTGTTAATAAATTTTGCTTAAGTGCACAGCTTAAGGAGACTTTAGTATTATATTTGGTTCTGAATAGAGAATAATCCTTTTCACAGTTCCTATGTCAATTAGTCAATTAAAGAAGGTGGTTTTACCGGTTTTATAAGACATTACCTCTATGACAGTTGGCTCCAATTTACAGTTAAAGAATGACCTCATCATCATCATATTCCTCCTTGTTCTATGAAGGAGAGGTAAGAAAATCTCTCCTATTAAAACTTTGTGGCACCTAGAAGGTAAGTTTCATTAGGACTCATTATAAATAGTTGTTACAAGTAGGATCCACAGAGGGGTTTGATGCCTGTAGCAGTCTGATGCTTTTCTTCCTTTCAATGTTCAGATGCACCAACCTTTCTGCTGGCACTTCCTGGTACATTCTACACAATGCAAATCTGTGTCTTTTCTTTCTCAGCCGTTAAGTTGGTAACATTTTGACCTGTGGGAACCTACAAATCTTTTCCTGTAGTTAGTTTTAAGATTTGAATTGCAAAGTTTTTGACAAAAAGGTTTCATATATATCTGTATCCCCCATGGGAAAGATGTATTGAGACTGCACTTGCAAGTGTACAGTTGGTCTCTGGAATACCAGAGAGTGTTACCAAAGGCCACTAAACCAATAAAGCAAATATAGGTCTCCTTAAGTCAAGCAAGACTCCTCAATATATATAGATATACGATATAGAAGGATATATATGATAGATATAGATTGCATAGATACATATATAGATATATAGATATGATCAAGATATAGCTATGTAGATATAGATATGATGATAGAGATATAGATTACATATAGATATCGATAGATAGATAGATAAGTAGATTGATTGATAATGAAATAGAAGATTAGAGATAGATATATGATAAGATAAACCATATTTTTAATGTGTATGTAATTACTGTCTGCATGTAGGTTTGTGCAACCTGTCATCCAATGCCGCAGAGTAGAAGCAGGGCATTGGTATTCCCCTGGAAATGGAGTTCAAGACGGTTCTTAGCCGCCATCTGTGGGTGCTGGGAATCGAACCCAGGTCCTCTGCAAGAGCAATTGTGCTCTAACTGCTGAGCCATCTCTCCAGCCCGCCCGCTGATATTTAAATAAACAGAATAATCATACCCTACTCGATTTGCCCAGGCACTTATGCATGAACCGTGACTACATATATCTAAATGGGTAAGCAGACTAACTTTTCCATTATTCTGGGTTTCCATTTCAAGGTAGCCAAGACAGATTTAGTTAGTAAACATGGCTTACTTGTTTATTAATTAAACCAGTTACAAATGATGTGTGCCTTCAGTAAATCTAGAACAGAAGAGCTGGGACAGAGGGTTTGTGGTCACACTTCTGCTTTAGAGTGTTGCGATGCACAAAAATGCCTCGCCACTGCAATTAATCCCCTCTTCACCTATAATTCCCCGCTTCCCACTAACCTCTAGCTATCGTTTAGTTGTAGCAAACTTAATTTAAACTTGAAGTTTTTTGTCTTTTCTTCACAAGTAATTTTATACTTCGTAGTAAGTGCGTCTATGTTGCGCAATGCCTGAAGTGGTCAGAAAAAGCCATTGTTAAATTCCCTGTCCTCGAATTCAGATGGTTGTTAACTGCCATATTGG